>JANHFK010003580.1:113582-125000 GCA_036250565.1 Sibynophis collaris | reverse complement strand
TGCGCTGCAGCTTAGCTGGGGCAACGCTCATGTGCCCACCAATATGGCTCCGAGTGCCACCTGTGGCACCTGTGCCACAGGTTTGCCATCACTGACCTATACCATTCTGGACAAATTACTGTCTTGTCTCTTCTTGAAAACTTTCAGTGATTGAGCACCTATAACTTCTGGAGGCAAGCTGTTCTGTTAATTAATTGTTCTTACTATCAGGAAATTTCTCCTCAGTTTTAGGTTGGATCTCTATTTGATAAGTTTCCATCCATTATTACTTCTTGCTTGCCTTCAGGTGCTTTGGAGAATAGGTTGACCCCCCTCTTCTTTGTGACAGCTCCTCAAACATTGAAAGACTGCTGTCATGTCACCCCTACATCTACAAGTCTATAAATACTTTGGAAAACCAAGCATACATACAAGAAGATAAACTAATCTTACCTTTTTCGGGGGGGGTTATTTTGCTTCACGTTCACATTTTATTATTTATTACTGCATCTATCCCTGATGATGCTATTCTTGCAAAATAGATTAATTGGGGTATTAAACAGGAGGCAATATTTGCTTCTCGGTTTTTTAATTGGACAAGATATGATCGCTTATCTTTTGCAATAATCGGCCTTTGAGGAAAAAATAGTACCAGAGTCATTTTAAATCCAAAGCAGAATAGGATCACTTGACAATGTAATCACTGGCTAATAGAGGGAAAACATAGCAACAAAAATTGGTGGAATTTTAATCTGCTTGACTTTCTTATCTTTCTAGTTTAAGGATTCTCTTCTTCAAAAATTAATTTGCTTATTGGCATAAGCTGCAGGTACACTTATAAAGGAGCAGTTAGAAACAAATAGATATTTGCACTGTTTTTAATAATGTTTTCTTTTCTTTCTCTTTTCTTTATATACTTAAATAACAAATAGTAGAGATTTGGGCATTTAACTTAGAGATTTAAATTCTAACATATTGCTAAACAATATAATTGTAAAATGGAATTTAATTTTTTAATGGTTAATTTCTAATCAAATACACATTCAACACTAGCCTAATGATCATTTTTTTGTCCAGTGAAAAATACTGTATTTCTGTGCCAATCTTCATTTTATTTCTTTTCTCCTTTTACTGTTGGTTTGCTCCTTTTTAAAAAAAATAATCATGATTTTTTTTTAAAAATTAAACAAAGACTAAACTGTTTCATCCTTATTTAATTGGATTTGATTGGGAAGCAGGGGAACATTTCAACTATTCACATTAATGTTATTATTTTAAAATAATTTAACATAATTTTCTTAAAAATAATATAATACTATATTTACACAAAAGGATTAAAAATGATTCCCCCTAAGAAAGATTAAAGATGAAAAACTCATACCAATTATAATATTTTTGCATTTCAAAACACTGGTGTTTTCAGAAACTGATTTTAAGCTTATTATGCACTTGGATGTTCTTCTGAAATAGCAACATCAGATAAAACATTTTGCAAAAAAATAAATGGAGAAGTTAGATGTGAAGGCAATAAAAAGCATTGTTAACTGCCTATCTATTATTGACATTTCATGCTGACCATCTTTTGACTGGGGACAGATAATCTCCTGCAGATGAATTCATGAATCAGCCTTCAGACGAAGCTTGATATTGTATTTTTTCCAAAGATGGCTTGCCCAAGGCCACCTGTTTCTTAACTGATGGAAGCTAATCCAAGCCAGTTCAATGGAAAAGCTGCTTTAAATGTAACTTGAAATGAAACTAATTTTAAAAACTGATTATAATTTTACACCGTTTGTATTAACAGGATTTCTCGCAGAATCTTCAAACAGTAATCTTCAGAATTAAGATATGAAAAGACACGAAAAATGCTTGTCTGAATAAGACAGACCATAATGGTCATTTTGCTCAGCAAATCTCGCTCCCTAGTGGTAGAAAAGTACACAGTGCAATTTTGGCTGGTTAGCTCAGGCATTTGAACAAGCAAGAGGAAAAAAGTAATTTACTCAACAGAATAATTAAGATAAAACCTGACTATTTCAGTGAGGCTGAAAAAAAGCAATCCTTCCTAAAAATGCTGCAAGCTAATCCAAGATAACAATGAAATTGGAACAATAATTTGTGACGAAAACTCAGTAGATTTCCATATAAATCAGGGGTGTCAAACTTGCGTCATCATGGCAGTGTCACATGATGTATCGTGACTTTCCCCCCCTTTGCTAAACCAGGCGTGAGCGTGGCCAGCGTGTAACGCATCCAGCCCATGAGCCGCAAGTTTGACAGCCCTGATATAAATGGTAAAAGCCAGGTTATTTTAGGCTCCTGAAACTAGACAGGATGGGCCCAGAAGAAAGTAAAGCAATATAGGGAAGTGAAATTCCTAATGTGATTATTGTCTATATTGTGGGGAATCACAAATGCTATAGCTGCAGAGAAGAATTTCACAAAAAATAATGCTACTATAGATTTTTATGAAGTTCAGGTGACACATTCCTAGCAGAGTCACTATCTTCAGGCGCATATAAATTGTAAACGTACAGTCAGTATACAAATACAAATCTGTCTGACTATAATATTGTCTCAGAAAAATCTGACTCTGTCCTGAGACTTCTCTCTTACTTAGTTGGAAGATTTACACTTTCAGCTGAACTGTTTAAGAAGATTCTCAGTCATCCAGGTAGAGTTGTTTAGAAGTTGAGTCATGGCAGTTGTACTTTTGTTTGTTTGAAATGTTTCTCCACTTATCCAAGTAGCTTCTTCAGGATAAATAGTGAAATTTTTGAACCCAAAAAGAAAAGAAATCTAATTACCATGACTCAATTTCTTTTCAATGTAGTTTACGACCTTAAATACCAGTTTACAATAAGCCCAGCTTATTCCACACATAGAGGCTGGAATGAACAGTTCAGATAGAGAAACAAAAAATGTGCCATTTCATGTTTTTAGGAGAGCTGTCAGTTGACCCCTAATACAGCTTGTGAGAGGGAGACAGAAACAAGCTTCTAATCTCTATAGTAGTTGAAAGTTAGGGGCAGAGAATTCTCCTTTGAGAAGAATGGGTTCAACAAATCTCTGACAGACAAAGGTTTAATCTCTTGGCATTTTTTTCATTCATCCTGAGAGCAGCACAAACCAGAGTTTTTAAATGCCCTAATTCAGTGGCACTAAACTGGCCCTGTGAGATTAAGTCTATCTCAAACAGCAATTCTAAACAGTTTTAGTGAGTACAGTATCTACTTATTTCATCAGCTTTCCAGCACACTTTGTGCATATGATAGAGAAGTGAATGAAAAGTTAAATCATAATGGTAATTATGATTCTTTAAAGCCCTGTTGTATTTTATGTTATTTTGATTAGAGCAAACTATCAAAAGTGTTTGATTCTGAGTATTGTTTTGGTTAGTGTTATCTTTGTAAGCCCTGCACTAGCATCCAAAGACATTTTAGTATACAGATGTGGATTGATATCTTTTGAAAAGAACATTTGGTTCTGTCCTCCATGTACCAACACTGCTGGATTTATTTTTTTAAGTTTATTTATTGCACTTAAATATTTTCCTCTTTTTTTTCGCTAACCCTAACCCTATGTGAATATATTTGCATGTGGTTCAGATAATAACTCTGTGGAGTTTGGCTATTCTGAGAAATACCTATCACAGAATCTGGAGGTTGAGCCTCTTTCAGAAAGCCAGTCCAAATAGTCAGAGGACCTCTGGATCAGTCAGAGAAAGAAGGAAACAATTTGTTTTCTGCTCACATAGATCTCACCCTTACTAGAGGATGCAGGGGAGTAGAAAATGGGCAACTACACAACCAAAAGAGGACTATCTTGCACCATGTGTTTTTGACTTCTTTTTTCTAACATCTTGCTCATAAGTTATTCAGAGAGCCAAGTGCTGAAGTAGGAATGGGGACAGTCATGTGCTACTCCTCCCTAAAGCCCAGTAGCTGCCTAGATGGCCTTGGGACAAATACTCCCTCACAGCCCAAATAAGGACAGGGCTCTAAGGCAAGCCAGCTGATAAAGAAAACCTTTAATTACATCATGCACTGATAGTATTGCTGTGAGAACTAGGCGGGGGCAGTGCAAAACAAGTGAACTCTGCAAAGAATCCAGGAAGAATAAACATGAAGGAAAATAACCACTGTGCAATTACGCACCTCTATTAAATGCCCATCAAGAGAAGCCCTGGATGAACTTCTCTGCGAAGATCCATGCAGAAAGGAAATCCTGATAAAGGATGCAGAATTAGGAAAGGAAGGGGGGAAACTTTACCTGTTCGGCCTGAAGATCACTTCTTTCTTCCAGATATTTTCTGAATGGGTTTGGCTGGGCAGGCTCTTCTTCTTCTTTTATTATTATTTTTGCTTTTACAGTAGTTGGTCGGATTACCCCAGGCTTTGTCTAGTAGTGAAGAAAGAACATGATACATAAATATTAAATAAATCATACACCAGAATGACAAATATATAATGTTTGAACTAATGATAAAGCATAGAAGAATGTTTCCAATGCATGGTACAGAAAAAAAATATTTCTGTGCCAACTTTAACAGAGACAATATATAGTACAGAGAGTTTGGTCTACTAGGCAAGAAGTTCTAATCCAGATCTTTGAGATCATGTGCCAAAAAGTGAAAATACTAGCCAGAACTGCTTCCACTTTTCACATTCTTCATCAGTGGTTCAGGTCATGGAAATCCTCAAACTGGCATGTTCATTGTTCCTATATGGTAAACCACATGCTGGCACATACCACCTTCTATGCTGGCACTGAAAACAAAGCCCTTTAGCCCTGAGAAGCTTCAGTGTAGCATAATGGTTAACTGATTGGGTTTTAACTAGGGAGACCCAAGTTCAAGTCCACCCTCAACCATGAAAACCTACTGCATGACTTACTTTTAGCTCATCTCTATCCCTCAGCCAGACCTACCTCACAGGGTTGTTGGAGGTATGCCTCCTTCAGCTCCTGGAGGAAAGGCGGGATATACATCTAATGAGTAAATAAAATAAAATGAAATATGTAATAGCTACAATGGTGCTTCCATGTATCATGATGGCCAGGGCCTTCAAAAGAGGCTAGGTCAGAATTATTAATTTATGGGAGGGATAACGAATACAATCCTTAAAACATGAGAGCTTGTCACTATCTCTCTAATTAGAATTTTACAATACAATAAAAGCATGAAAAATAAAAAATAAAGGTTGGAAACAAAAAAAGTGGGGGGGGGGAGGAAATACCCTGCTCTTCTTTCTGTCGAATATTTGCCATCTTGCTCTTCCCTCTCCCTCTTTAATTCTTTCTAATCCCCATTTTTTTTAAAAAAAACAACAGTTCTGTCTTTTCTTCTTTTAACAAAACATCCATTTCAGTCTTTCAGTCTTTTAAAAGGTTTCTCTTCTGTGACTGTTTATATCAACGGAAGTGCCTGGAATCTCAGTGTTTTCTCTCTACTCCCAAGATGGCCCTTATTAATTTGTACCTCAAAATATCATCCAGCAGCGCAACAGAGTATAATACAATTGGTTAGGAAGTGGGGGACAATGGGTTTTGTTTCCAAAAACCATCCTTTCGTTTTTAAGGAGATTAAACTCTACCATGAGAATGAGGCCTTATCATACCTGTGGGCGTTTTGTTTTGCTTGTAATATACACGCGTTAGGGCTTCTGCTAGAGTTTTTGTTACCATAGTTATCATGGTTGGGGGGCAGGGGTGATAAAAAGCAAAGGAAGGCAAGTATACGTGTCCCAGGATAATCTTGCAGGATCCAATCTGAGTTGGTCACCAGGACCAGAGGTTTATTTTTCCAAGCATTTGGGCGCACACTGGAGCCCATCATCAGATATTCTGGAAAGAGAGAAGTTCTCTGATGATAGGCTCCAGCATGAGCCGAAAGAATAAGTTTTGCAGGAATAAGTCTTTGGTCCCAGTGACCAGCTCAGATTGGATCCTTCAGTGATAAAAATATCTAATGTGGCCTTAGAGCCACATAGGTTGCCCATCCCAAGATAGCACATGGTGATGGCCCAAGTTCATTGCACTGCCACACTTAGGGATAGTCTGCTAAAGATTGTTAGTGATAAAGTATCACAAGATCCTTTTTTTTCCCCATCAAAAGCAGCTATTTAAGATATACAGTGCAGAACATGTATGTGTGAGTTTGGGAACATGAGGGAGAGAACTGGAATTGGATTTCAACCGGTGGTGGGATCCTCTCTGTTTAATAACCAGTTTGGTGATTGTGCGATTTGTGTGCCTGATGCGCTTGTGCAGTTTGAAGAGATCTTCGCTTCTTGGTTTCTTCGGAGGAGTAACACAGCTGATTCGCGTGGCAATCCACTCTACTGCGTGAATCAGCTGAGAAGATAAAGGTAGGAAAATAGCGCAGGTGGGTGGGTGGGCCCATCTGATCGTCGGGGTGAACCGGTTCACTCCCAGCTGATCATCGGAGTTACCAATTTGCCCAAATCCATCTGAACGGTAGAATCCCACCCCTGATTTCAACAAAAAAATGTCAGAAGAGTGCAGATCTCTATTGGAACCAAGCTAGTACAACTCTTAGCACACATTAAAAATTGAGGGCTTCACATATCAGGTAGGATAATACAAAATAACAGAATTGGAAGAGAGCTTGGAGATCTTCTAGTCCAACCCCCTGCTCAAGCAAAAGACCCTAAACCATTTGAGATAAATGGTTGTCCAATCTTTTCTTAATTAGGGATGGCCCTACACATATAGCCGGGCATATAGTTTCCAGCAGAGCCAAATTATTTCCTTTTGACTTGGCACATTCTTTCTTAGGAGAGTTTTGATATTAAGAGAAATATTTCCCCAGGATTTTTTTCAAAATAATGATAATTCTTTGTGCTTGCTTTGATGCTACAGCTTTATTGTTGGGCCTGCCACTATTTTGTATTTATGTGGAATTTTTATTCAAATCACATGGAGTCTGAGACTGTGATTCACTCAGTCACTCAACCTAATTAATATTCTGAAGAGGATAGTAGTGAACTAGAAATGTACCTTATGTGTCTCAGTCACTGCAGGAGCTGTTAAGTAGAGGTTGGCCTGGAACAAAATATTTACAATATTAGCTCAGTGAAAAGAATCTTCCAATTAGATCAGGGAGAGTTAATTACATTAAGAAGAGAGGATTCAATAGCACACACTTCTGTGCCCATCTTTGTAGGGTTTTTTGTTTGTTTGTTTTGACTTGGTTTGAGCATTTCTTTTGTCTTGAGAAAAAGCTATAAATGGGTGACTTTCAATCAGAAAATGAACTGAGGGGCCAGCTGTTCTTTCTTTCCTTTTTTAATATAAACAAACAAAATGCATCACCATATTGTAGAACCACTTGAGGTATAAGAAAAGAGGAAAAGGTGCTAAAAAGTATGCTCACTAGCAATCGAAAGCATTCACAGTATTTACCCAATATTTAGATTATAGACATACTGGCGATAAAACCTGTTCAATAGAAGCTTCCACATTTATAGCTAAGGTGACCAATCATCCTCCTTTAGGGAGGACAGTCCTTCTTTTGTAAGTTCTGTCTTGTCTTGAAAAGTGTCCTCCTACATGTCCTCCTTTTCGATATTTGAAGACTAATCTGTAAATCTCCATATTCGATCGATGCCGAGCCGATCCATTGCATGTGATGTGACATATTTGTATTTGACAAGGCTCGGTACAGTGCGGCAAGACACAATTATGAGATGCATGCGCTTCGCGCAGGAGAATTGTTTTGAAAGAGTACATCGCACGCTAGTTGCTTTGTTTACACTGAATAAAATGTTTCTTTTATTTATGATAATTTTTTTCTTCAATTCATGTGTGTCCTTCTTCTCATTGTAAAAAAGTTGGTCACCTTGTTATAGCAAATAACCTGCATTTGCATATGTATTACACAATGATAGTGATAATATTTCAGCCGAGTGACAGAATAACCACTTTCATGTTGGTAACTGATCACAGAGGACTGGCATAACATGGGCAGACCAAAGTTTGTTATTTCTCTGTTTTCGCTTTTATTGACTAAGCTATATAGAACAAAATAAATCAGCTTTTACTGTTTCTCCTTGGAACTGTCCATCAGAAAAATCAAGAAGTCAGATTATAAATAGGATGACTGTGAGGTTTGTTTTACAACAGAAGTCACTCTGTTTTGAGAGTGTCCACTGCTTGAATGTGCAGACCACATTTGGTGTAAAGATATGGATAAGAAGTCTTCTTATAAAATTAATAATGCATGTATGCTGGATTTTCTGATGTTACCTAAACATGGAACATTAACCTAGCTTGAAATAGTCTTCACTTAACAATGGTAATTGGGACTGGCAACTCCATTTCTAAGTGACCTGGTCATAAAATGTGGCATCACATGATCTTGCCAATTCACAATGACAGTTGTGGCAGTTCCAGCGGTCATCATTCAGTGAATCCTGCATGGTTATTAAGCACAATGTTTCATGATCATCATTTGCAATTTCCTACCATCTTCCCCATTGACTTTACATGCCAGAAGCCAGCAGCAAAGTTTGTAAATGGCGATCATGTAACTGTGAAACACTGTGACCATTGTAATTACACACAATTGCAATTATGGAACCACAGGGATGCTACAATGGTTATCACGGTTATGAGAACCAGTCATAAATCTTGTTAAGTGCTGTTATAATTTAAACAATCACAAAAGAGTGGTCATTCAATAGGAAAACCTACAGCATGTATGGTTTTCTGTTTTAACTCACCTTACCATAAGCACTTGAGTGCTTATGTAAATGACAAAGGAATCAATAGTTTTGTACCTTGCTCCAATAAAACTATCTTGCTAGACTATTGATTAATTACGGTATATTTCTTGGAAATAAGCATAGGAACACAGATGAATACTAATCATATCTTGCAGAAGTATGAAATAAAGAAGGATTTTAGTAAGTTTATAATCATTATGTCATCCTGGAAAAAGTTGGTAAGAGTCGATATTGACTTGATGACATATAATCAATACTATAGTCATTATGACATTCTAGATTCTTTTCTCTTAACTTTCTTGTTATCCACATTGACTCCTGATGACTACAGGAGATGGCATTATCACAAATGGCTTCTTCCTCGAGTTTCTCTTAGTTCCTTCCTATCAATCATTTACTAAGTAAACTTTCACTGCAAAGCTTTAATATAAAATTAGGATTACTGTTTCTGTGATGCAAAAGTTCAGACAACCACTCTAGGGCAGCAAATTGAGTTTGCTGCATGCTTTTGCTGGTATCTGAATTTTTGCAGTTCTGGTTCTAGATTTTTGTGGTTAGCCCTAATGAAACTCTTTACTAATGTCTAATACAAAGTACATCAAGGAGAAATTAAAACATTTATTTATTTATATTGATTTTTTTCACCTTGTTTTTCAGCAGTTTGTTATCGATATAAGGTCACTATCTTTTTATTTAGCTTTATTAAAATGAAATGGAAGAAAATCCAACTTTGAGCATGTCTCCTCCACAGAAATTTATGATGACAGTTGCTGGGATAGAAATGAACAAAACCCAGCGCTTTCCAAAATGTGCACATTCTTCATTCCTCAGAGATGGATTTCTGTCATTCAATCCAATAAAAGCAAAAATTATTACAGTCGCAACTCACAGTGTCAATTTGAATGCAGCATTCTTGTCTCTAACAAAATCGCAAGATGCTTTGATCAGTAATTAATTCAGAATGAAAAGAGAAAGAGAAAGAAACGCTATTCCCAGCTCTGCAAGATCTCAGCCTTAACCGCAGTTTTTCGGAGACTCATTTTAATTATTCAATTATTGGAGGCAGAATTCTGTACATTTGCTCAGAACTCCTCTCAAAGGTGGAGTCTGTCCTGCTATTAAAAACAAATGTGAAGACCATATTATGAAGATACTTACATATTTGGTTTCCCGACCAGCTGGCCTCTGTGGAACAGTAGACATCTGCAAGGAATCCAACAACTTCACGTTAGAATAGTTTGGCATTGTGCAGAAACGTGTTTTTTTTTGCTAAATTGTTAAATTTGGGCACTGCTAGAATTAGTTTTTCACTCCTACCCAACAGCAAAGACAGTAAGGAAGCTGTGCATTGAATTAGAGATGTGCAAGAGTAAACTGCTTTAACAAACCTTTTAACTCATTTCTCTTATCCTCACCTTGCTGTTATGATGTTTTTAAAGTTTTATGAGTTTTATTAAGTATACAAGGGACCTAAAACACCAGCATATCTGGAGGAAGTAAGAATGGTAATGCGACAAAGGCAACTAGCTACAAAGGGCTGCACCAAAACTTGTTGTAGAAAAACCTCCGAACTGAAAAAAGATAACAATTAAAAAACAGGACTCTTTCAGCTACAAAAAAAAAAGATATGTAAGCCTACTCTACCTCTTAAATCAATGGTTGATAAGTACCATATCTTATTTGACTTGTGATTCTGACAATCTCTCCTCCCCTGATAAGTAATAGAGAAAGACGGAGAAGTAGTCAGAATGGAATCTGAGACTGATGAACTGGATTCCAACCTATTAGAGGTGAACACAGAACTGTCCTTAGTTGTAAAATAACCGCCTGCTTATGGCCCACAAGGTCAAATCTATATATTGATCAGCTGTCAGAGGCCAACAAAAAACTAGAAGAAATAAAAAGGCTAGGAGAAGAAGGATTCCCTGGCTTTGCAAAGAAAGGTTGGGGAGAATGCCAATATAGGGCAGAACACACTCAGTGAAATACAATACTCTATGACAGTGATGGCTAACCTTTTTGCCATCATGGGTCAAAAGAAAGGGGAGCGCAGAGGGATCGCGCACACACATGCCCATGCCCATACCCATAATTCAATGCCCCCCCCGCTCCCCACTGTGCATGCACATGCAATCCTCCTGCACTCCCCTCGTTTTTGCCACATGATGGCCCGGTGGGCTCTGTAGACCCATTTTTTGCCCTCCCTAGGCTCCAGGGGCTTTCTAGGAGCCTGAGGAGGACAAAAACATCCTTCCCCACCCTCCAGAGGCCCTCCAGAGGCCCTCCGGAGGGTGGAAACGGCCTGTTTCCCAACTTCCGGTAGGTCTGGAAGGCCCAAAAATTAGTTGGCCGGTGCACGCATGTGTGCTGAAGCTGAGCTAGGGCAAGGTTTGCTTGCCCACAGATATGGCTCCACGTGCCACCTGTGGCACGTGTGCATAGGTTCACCATCATGGCTCTATGATAAAGACAATTCAAAGTTTGGCACTGAAAGTCCATTTAAAACATAAGTACTACAACTGGGGGGAAAACCATGAACTTATCTGAAATGGCCAAAATTTCGGCATATCTTAAAGATCAGTCAAATGAAAGATATGTTGGAAAAAATGGATTGTAAAAAATGGATTGTATATATTCAGAATAGATATCAGCTTAGAAAGTTTCATTTAGTGTATGAATGAAAAATGAGAGT
>JANHFK010003580.1:92407-104483 GCA_036250565.1 Sibynophis collaris | reverse complement strand
TAGAGAGCATTACAGTAATCCAGGCGAGAGGTGACCAGGGCGTGGGTGACCGTGCGCAAAGCACCGCGGTCCAGAAACATAGACAACCCCTCATAAATGAACAAATAAATAAAATCCCAAGCAAATTCGTTTTTAGCTCATATCACATCATCCTAATTTAACTTTACAGAACACAATCTATTCTGTGCCACTAACATTTCCAGAAATGTATATATATATACTAAGAATTCAAATCAAATTTTAATATAGTTCCTTCCAGAACCCAGTTTTGAGATAAAATAGTTTCTTAGAAGAATTAGATGGATTATTTGCAAGATTAATATTGTTTTCAATAGTCTATTCGGAGCTAGAGGATTGCATTTTTATTCTTACAGACTTTTACAAACAGGGGAAAGGACAGCAAAATAATTATTCTCAGCAACTTCATTTGTAATCAGCCTGTTCGCTGCTAAAAATCCAAATTCACCATATTTTGTCCCAATTACAAATATCAACATTTTTCTTAGAGAAGGCATATATATTACTTTGAAAACTAAGATATGAAGACGCTACAGTGTAATAGATTGATGTAGTTACCTTCTTTTTCAAAATGTGGCTTTATAGCCCAAGCAATTTGCCAGAACTACTGCAAAGTACTTTAGAACAAATGGTCAGAAAGCAGCCAAAGCGCATTGCAACTGGATATGACTCCCACCAGAAATAAAGATCACTCCATCATTATCAATCTCTGCAAAGTTCAATGAAGAAGCATTAAAAGTTGGGGAAGCGTAGCTTGGAAAAGGATGAAGGGAAGACAGGAGAGCTTTCTGGGCCTTGTAGTTCTTTCTTTAATAACACTTTGATCTATACTTCAAGAATGAGCATAACTCATCCCTTTGTCTTCTTTTGGCAGTTCTGTCTCCAGAAATATAAGACACACCAGAGGGACAAAGGTGAGTAACCAACCATGTTGTTTGTGTGGGTACCTGTAGCAGGAGTGGGGATAGCAGGGCACTCCTTCCTCTGCACCACAGAGGGAGGAAAACCCTTCCTTCAGGAGTACTGACTCTGGGAGAGGCTCTGAACTTCCTTTAAGTTATTGGGGAAAAGGTGCAAAAAGATCTGGTTCCCTGCATTGCATTTTAAATGGATTGTGCCATTTGTAATGACCAGTCTTAATTTAGTGTGTCTTTGGTGCCTTAATATGTAAGGTCTTTCATGAATATTGTGTAATAGCACAAGTGTTTTTCCATAAAATACAGAACAAGAGGAGACAAAAGAAATAAGAGAAAAACATCAGGAGAAGATGGCTCAGAGTGGTAAGTAATTCACCTCCCTTACAATCCTGTTTCAAGCTTCTCTTTTTGTTTGCTTATTTATATCCTATGATTGATGAATGTTTCTTATAATTTCTGCATCTTAGCTGGAGGAAGAGAATTACTTTTTGGCAAGCGAGATTGAAAGCCTTATGGAAAAAAATCAGTATTTGAAGGAGAAACTCCTTCAAAGTCAAGGAAGTGAATATAGTTTTAACTTAACAACATTTTAATTATTTCCCTTTTAAAAATAAAAGTGATTTATTTCTTCTTAAGTTTAGCTTTACAAATACTAGTTATTTTGTTATCATTTGCCAGAGCCTGCCTAAGAGGAAGAAGACTTTCCAAGCCTGGCTGGGAAAGGAAAACACGGGTACCATATAAATAAGGACATGTGATTAAATTAGTAACTTAATTAGTGGACTAAATTAGCGGGTCAAGGAAATGCTGTAAATATAAGCATATGTAGAATTCAGTAAAACATTTGACAAGTAGACCACAACCTACATCTTCATAAGATAGAACAGTGTGGGATAGACAGTACCAACACCAGATGGATTCGCACTTGGCTGACCAACCACATTCACTATGTAGCCCTCAATAAAACTACATCTACTTGGCGGGAAGCATGCTGTAGGGGACTTCAAGGTTCTGCCTTGGGTTCCTTAATATCTTCATCAATGAGCTAGATGTTGGGGTAGAAGGGGGCCTGATCAAATTTGCAGGAAAAAACAAATGCACAGAGTAGGCAGTACTTGGCTCAACAGTAGCAACTATAGGAGGGATTTAGGTGTCCTACTGGATGACCACTTAACAATGACCCAGAATTCTTGCTGCAGCTGCCAAAAAAGCCAGTGCAGTTCTAGGCTACCTCAAGAGTGGGATTGCATCAAAATCACAAGTGATAGTACCGCTCTATACCAAATTTGTGAGGCCACACATGGAATGCTGCATCCAGTTCTGGTTGCCATGATACAAAAAAGATGTCCAGATAATAGCAACTAAGATGATAAGAGGTCTGGAGGCTAAATTGTATGATGATTGGTTAAGGGAGCCTATCAAAGAGAAGGATTAGGGGTGACATGATAGCTGTCTTCCAGTACTTGAGGGGGAGTCATACAGATGAGGGGGTTGACAAATTCTCAAAAGCACCTAAGGACTAGACAAGAAGCAATGAGTGGAAGCTCTTTAAAGTGAGAAGAAGGAAAATGGGTTTTAGGACTCCTGGCTGCTGACTGAGTAATCAGGGCCAGCAGCCTTGCCAGAAGTAAATCAAACTGTAAAAGCAAACCAGGGGGAATTAATCAGAATTTTCATACAGATGTTTAAAGATGGATGATTGAGGATTATTTTTCCCAACAAAAAAGTGAGAACTATGAATTCCATGTGCATTCCTGCTTATCTATCCATGGCTGCCTCATTGGATGAAGATGTACAAGGCAACAAAGCCGCTCCCTCTGGATTTTACTCTTTTTCTTCGTCTTTATTATGGTCACAGTTCAGCAAAGGATTTGACTTTAGAGAAGTCCAACTGCTTTTCAGACCATCTAAGATCTGGCAACTCAACTGACTTTTCAGCAAGGAGAAGAAAACGACGGGACAAAAAGGCCTTTCTGTTTTCCAACACAGAGGGAGAATTTCTTATTGACAAATTGATATGCTACCTTGTGCCCACAAAAAGCACTCAAGGCAGCTGTTTATACAAATTAAAACTGAACTAAAAATTGAAAACTCTACTAAAATACATAATAAAAAACAAGAAAACTCTCAGGGCACCTCTAATTTCATTACTGTTTGTTCCCCTCTGTCAAGTCTGCCTATGTACAGCAAGCTGAATCTTTAGCGTAAATAAAAAGGTTGTGAACATTATTTCTCATTTCCTCTCTCCTCTCCCAAAAGGGCAAGTATTTCATAAGATCCAAATAGCTTTATCTCATCCAATTGCTAGAAGTAAACCACAGTGGTATCTAGCCGTTAAATGAAAAATATACATCTTTAGGGGAAATAAGAGCCACACAGGACCTCTATAAGTATCGTATCAGGAGTCACATGTCAAAAGTGGGACAAGGGCAAAAAATATTTTTTTAAAGTCCAAATTAATGATTTTATATTAGATTAACAATGAATTTATAAATTATATTGATTCAGCTCCATAAGGTAGTCCTCGACTTACGACTACAATGGAGCCCAAAATTTTCATCCCTCATTCACATGACCATGGGGATGTTGCAACAATCATAAATGTGACAACCGGTCATAAATTACTTTTTTCAATATCGTAACTTCAAACAGTCACTAAATGAATGGTTGGAAGTTGAGAACTACCAGTATATAATACTTTTTTTCTTCATTTATTGCCTGAAAACTATTTGGAGGGATACATGATTCTGGCCCTCAAAAGATGCTCCATAAATTAATTTGCAAGATACCAGCTTAGCTGTAACAACTAATAAAAGAATGATTGATTTAAACAAGACAAGGCTGTATGGGGCATTTTTGTGTCTCTGTCAGAAGGACTGTGCACCAAGGTTGGGTTAATAAATTCTTAGATTATGCATTCATAAGAAATTAAAGCCCTGAGCCTCTCAAGGATCATTTCTACAATAGTGATTTTGACTACCTTATACTACCACTCAGCCCTCGCAGAGGTAATATAAAGCCTGCTTTTTTGGCTGATATATTGCCAGAATGAAACTAGCTATAAGGTGCTGTAAGTTACAAGTGTAAAAATTGCTAAAGCCCAACATATAAAACCAGTTACATAAATTGATTTTACATCAAAGCAGGGATGAAATTCAGCAGGTTCTGACAGGTTCTGGAGAACTGTTAACGGAAATTTTGAGTAGTTCAGAGAACTGGCTAATACCACCTCTGGCTGGCCCCAGTGTGGGATGGGAATGGAGATTTTGCAGTATCCTTCCCCTGCCATGCCCACCAAGCCACATCCACAGAACCGGTAGTAAAATATTTTGGATTTCACCACTGCATCAAAGGTGTCAATGGCTGATCCTTCCTTGGGGATAAATTAGTATTAAAATAACTCAAAATCTGATGTCTCAATTACAAATTCAGGGATCATGGTGTTTTTTGTCTCAATCAAACATCAAATGTTCAGGGGGGACGACAACAAAGGGAACGTTCATTTGTAGAGAGGATAGAGCTAAATGTAAATAGGGATATAAATACTTCGAGTTTTCATCAAGTCTTCTGCCTTGTTCCATCACTACCTCAAAAAGTAATATGGAATTCAACTTCCTGAACTTCAGATTGTCAGGAAGTCTTTTTTGGCAATGGGAGACAGGAAAAGCAGTGAATATATAAACTGAAGAGCCAAGCTATTTGAGGATCATCTGCTCTATGTCTCCCTAAATCTGTTGGGATATATGCTGGAATGTAGTTTGTATTGCAACAATCACAGCCAACCAGTAGATGGCAGTGTTTATACGTTTGCATCTATGGTTATACTCTATGTCCTTT
Source organism: Sibynophis collaris (assembly GCA_036250565.1). NCBI lineage: Eukaryota > Metazoa > Chordata > Lepidosauria > Squamata > Sibynophiidae > Sibynophis > Sibynophis collaris. Next base: position 99,711 of record JANHFK010003580.1, on the reverse strand, counting down.
TTTTGTTCTGAGGAAAGTTTCCTGTTACAGTTAAAACCGTTAAGGATCAAGGCCCATGGTGACTGGGCACTTTATTCCATTAGGAATAAAAGCTGTAGGGCTATATAAACAGAATTTCTATCAAAAATCATGTCTTCCTTGGAGGAGGTGGGGAAAGGGATGCCTCTTAGGTTACTTGATTCAATGCAGTCATCATATGTGATTTTTCACTGCTATCATATTGCTATTGGTTCAGTTAACTTAACTTAAAAGAGACCTGCTGAACCAGGCCAACCAGATGCAGTCAGGAAGAGAAAGTAAAAATTGTTGCTCTCTGCTGATTCGGTTTTGCAGTTTATGGCAATGATGATCCAGCTGAAAAATCAGGGGCTGGATTCACCCATCATGTTAAACTGCAACGTGGTTGGATTTGGGTGAGCCAATTGTGGTTTATTCATCACACACAATTAAAGCAGTGGTGAAATCCATTTTTTTTTACTACCAGTTCTTTGGGTGTGGCTTGGTGAGTGTGGCTTGGCTTGATGGGTGCGGCAGGGGAAGAATACTGCAAAATCCCCATTCCCTCCCCACTCTTGGGGGAAGGATATTGTAAAATCTCCATTCCCACCCCACTCTGAGGCCAGCCAGAGGTGGTATTTGCCGGTTCTCCAAACTGCTCAAAGTTTCCACTACCGGTTCTCCAGAACCTGTCAGAACCCGCTGGATTTCACCCCTGAAGCCATGGCTTAGCACGATCCTTGAGAGAGGTTAAAGTAAACCTGATGGACCTGGTTTGGAAACAAATCATAATTCAGAACGACACTCGTGGGCTTAACAGAACTGAGTGAGGGCAATCAAATATGTGGGGAAAGACACTCCATTTTCACCAATGGCTCACTGGATGTCACCTACCTATGAATGGATACATTACAAGTTTCTAGATTTGAACTGCACCAAGCCTTGTCCCCGAACTGCAGTCACTAATTAGGGGGGAAATGGATATTTTTATAAATATGCAGAAAGCAAGCATATTAACTTGGATTAAAGTGAATCCGTTAAATTAACATTTCATTTTTGTCCTGGTCTCACTCAATTCTTTGTTCTGGGCCCTTCCTCCTTTGGGAGAGCTGCTTCAAAGGTCAACGGTTGTCCAAATCAGAAAGAAATGGTGAGTTCTTATGCTGCTGATTTACAGCAAACAAAGTACTGTATTTATAGCAAGCTACCCAGTAGCTACACATTTAGGCAAATAATGCTGACCATACATTTTGAGCAACTTGGATGGGTTTATTGATGCCCTTGATATTCTGCACCTTTTGGTCCCAATCCAGAGATTTGTTCCACCAAGAAATGTGTGCTTTGAATGAAAGGTATGTATCAGTTTGCCCAGCAGATCAACATTACAAACTCTTTACGACTCCCTTTTTGTGGTGGCGCCCAACAGCCATGTTGTCTTGAATGTTTAGGATAGATGTGCCAGACAGTAACTTTATCTCCTGCTTCAGTTCCTCCCTCGGTCATCCTAGGGAGCCCAATCCAATTAGTTAGTCATGTGAAAATGCAGGGCAAAGAAAAAATAGAAAATACTATAGTTTCACTGCATTCATTGGATGCCACAAATGTAGTGGTACTTTCATATTTAACCCTTCTTTTACCCCAACCTCTACTGGACAAGTTCAGATGCAAAATATTCAAACCTGGAAATTATTGACCTAGCACTTACAGTCGTGACCCAAACTTTGTTTAGAATCAAAAGGGAGATTCGAATGGGAAGCACTCATTTGGCAGCAAATGTACGTACAAGTAGTTCTCGACTTACAATCGTTTCTTTAGTGACTCTTTGAAATTACAACGGCACTGAAAAAAGTGACATATGACCGTTTTTCACACTTATGACCATTGCAGCATCCCCATGGTCACGTGATCAAAATTCGGATGCTTGGCAACTGTATTTATCACAGTTGCAGTGTGATCACCTTTTGCAATCTTCTGATAAGCAAACTCAATGGGGAAGCCAGATGCAATAATAACCACATTACCAGCTTAACAACAGCAGTGATTCACTGCGGCAAGAAAGATCTTAAAATGGGGCAAAGTTCACAACGGTCTCACTTAGCAACAGAAATGTTGGGCTTAATTGTGTAGTAGTAAGACAAGGTCTACCTGTAGAAGAAACCATTAGTTAAACATCTGGGTGTGCTTTCTCCCCTGACCTCTGTTGAGCAGAGAGACCTGCATGGAGACTAAATGTCAAGCGAAGAAACAAAGATAAGATCATAGCATTTCTACTGGAGAAAACCCAAATGGAGCATGGTGTTTGCTGTCTCTTAAGGCAACTCACACCATCAGTCATTAAGGAGTTATGACAGCAGAAGCTGCCCACCATAGATGAGTTCCTAATTATCCAAAAGAGATTAAAACATCACAATTAATTTCCCTGGAGGGTGAGATGCGTCAGGATTGACAAAGAGAACTAGTCGTTAGAACAGTTAAAGGCCTCTTTGAATTAATATTCAGGCTGAACATTCACGGTGCACAACTTTTCTTGTTTGTTCAAAAATGTCAACCGCTAATGTGTTCGGAATGGTAATTTCTGGCAATTGCCCTGAATCCTGATTTAGTATAGAAAGGTTAGACATACATTGTAATCCATTTGTGAAATAATAATTTGCACTCCACCTTCCACTCCACTCCTGGAAAAAAGCATAACCTGCTAAATTGGGTATCAAGAATTCCTAAATAATTCGTAAGATAACAAGTTTCCAAAGGCTGTTGAGAATACACATGTCAAAATATGTCAGTTTTATAGTCTTTGGGATTTAGTGAACAATAGGAACTCTTGATATTCTCTAATATCTTGGAGAAAAACTGAACCAGTAGTTTTATGTTTAGGAAAGGCAATAGTATATGGTATTAATAATAGAATCTGATCAGAAAAAGCCATGTTTCATTAAAGAATTGCAACTGCCCCCAATTCCACAAATAGAAAACAATCTCACTGGCAGTTGAACCTTTCTTTCTATTTCATCAGTAGGACAGTATCCTTAAGAACACCTGACAGGGGAAGTCTACTTTACGGGATGTAGAACTGATCAAGATTGCCTGAAATTGCTACCCTGCAACTCTTGAGAACAAGGAATTCGGTCTCTCGGTTCAGTCAGAGTCGCTGATGTTGTCCTAAGACAAACCAAGGATAGCAATTTCAGGGAATCATGATCAGTCCTACATCCTGTAGGGTAGACTTCCCCTGTCAGGTGTTGTTAAGGACACTGTTCTACTGCTGAAATGGAAAGAAAAATGCAACTGCCAGTGAGATTGCTTTCTATTTGTGGAATTGGGGGCAGGGGATGGGTGGGGAGAAATGCCTTTCCTTTTGGCCAAAAGAGCAACATGTTTATCTGCTGTCCTTGGTTGAATTTTGAAAGGAACCATGTCTGTACCCAATGCCCAATTATCACTAGCATGCTCAGTAATCTTAATCTAACATCATGCGGGCATTATTATTTGTTTCTTAAAATGATCTCTTGGCCTACATGATCACATATACTAAGCTTATGATGCTTATAATGCTAGGTATCTATTTGCATCATATCAAGTAGAAACTTAAAATGTTCAACCTGTGAAAAGAACAGAGTGACTGCCACAGACAAGGTGGCAGGCAGCTGTAAGGAAAGTTCTTAAAGGCTGGTTCACATGTGCATTTCCCTTATTTTCATTCTAACACATTAAAGGCCGGTTCCACCCTTAGATAAAATACAGTACAGATAGTCCTCGACTTCCAATACTTCATTTAGTGACCATTCAAAGTTACAACGGGAACATTTAACAGCTGAGGCGAAAGCTTTCATCATATGAGGAACAGATGTAAAGTAGCCCACTTCAGTTTTCATATTTTCTCCAATATTTAAATTGTTGGTTCAATACTATTAAAAGTATTGAAATAGGAACAACAGTTTTGCTAACATGTAAAGTCTAAAAAGAGCAGTCCAGGATTACCATTTCAGGTATGCAAAAATCTGATCAACCAGTAGGTGGCAGTAGAGTTGTTTATCTGACATCTGCTACTATCTAGCTTGTCTGGAGTTTTATAGCCCAGACATGGAGGCAGACAGTTCTGTTTATAACAGAAAACCAATAACTCTAGTGCTCTTATTAATATGACATTCTTATTTAAGAATGTGATACTATTTCTAATTTGTCATTCAATATGAGTGACTGCAAAGTTTTTTCCTCTTTATCTCCCTCCCTTCCTCTCTCTCTCTCTCTCTCTCTCTCTCTCTCATACAGTTTATCAATTTCCAGTGCCAGGAATAACATGGTGCCTCGCTGCCCCTGAGAATAACAACAATTGGCCCAAACAAATTCTATCTTTCTCACTGAAGTTGTAATCAGGACATAGCATAAACAAAATGAAACAGGACTTTTTGTCGGTTGCTTCTTCCATATTCTCTTTCTCATACCCATTTGTACAACACCGAGCATACTGTACGATTTAGTAAATTGTAGAGTTGTTTTATTTTTGGACAACACTACACACCGAGCATCAACAGATCCTGGATTTATCATCTGAAAAATTCATAGCCAGGGAAATATCAATTATGAAGTTCCTTAATTCCTGCTGAAAGATTATAGCATAATTAATTTCAACACCCCATGGCTGAACCTGTTAATCATTAAGGTCACTGGAGGAAGTATAAGAATAGTAACTAACTTTTCCTCCCAGCCTCTAGTATCTTAATATTGCATAATAACGCTAAGGAAAATTGCATCCTACCTTCAGCTTCTCTTGGGATAACATGCCTTTTGCTGAAGAGATTCTTTTACATTTTTCTATCTCCATTTCCCAGCAAGAAGAAGATTTAAATCCCAAAAAGAAGGAGCTTAGCTGGCTAGGTGTTAGAAACCATGACTGCCCACACTCGAGTGGTGAGACTGGACTGGATCAGAATGCCTGGGTGATAATTTCTTCCCAGCAAGAGTTTCCATTTATAGCTTTAGAAAACTCACAAACAGGAGCCCTCTGACAGGAAGGCGAGACTCGGGCTTCAGATAACATTAAATGCCCTGTTGGCACCGAACCCGTTGAAACCCAGCATAATTTTGGTTACCTGGAGTTCAAGCCACCACCTTCCCTAGGACTTCCTCAGAGAAGTTGGAAGGAATTAGGAAACGGGTGCCTGAGCTAAAAGTCCACAGTGAATCACCTCTCACTTTGAGTCATCTTTCACACACTTTCTCTTAATCCTCTCCAGTGTTGTTGTCATGGCATGACTATAATTCAGAGGGACATCACATTGCTGTTCCTACCATCGCCTCTCGCACACAATAGATGGTGTCACAAAACCCCTTCCTCAATCCTTTTTAAAAGTTCAACATTTGAAGGTCAATAGTCTGGGGATTTGTGGTAAAAGAGGATGGAAATGTCATCCTTAACCCAGCAGTTCTTTGCGCAGAACGTGCCAAATCTCTGAATTCCCTTTGTGACTGTAAATGTAAGCACCAGTTTCGAGCTGCCCTCCACAGACGCATGTTAGAAAAGAAATACATTTGGATCCGTATATGGGTTGTGCCAGCTTCCATTCCCTGCTGAATCTAGAGCCGTGTTTCTCAACCTTGGCAACTTTAAGATGAGTAGACTTCAATTCCCAGAATTCCCCAGCCAGCAAGCCCTACCTCCCCCATGTGTTAAAAAAAAGGGAGGAGGGAATGAAAGGAATTCCTTCCTTCACATCCTGCAACATTGCAAAACAACCCTCTGACAAACAGACAGCCTGTAATCTACCACCTTAGGCAACTTTTATTACAGAAAAGTAGAGACATTCCCCAACTTTCTGCCATTTCAGCAATTTTGTCCATGCTCATAGATTGCTTGCACTTGGTTGCAAATCTTCCGCAAAGCAATAGCAATAGCACTTAGACTTATATACCACTTCACAGTGCTTTACAGCCCTCTCTAAGCGGTTTACAGAGTCAGCAAAGGGGTATATAAGCACTGAGGAATGGAAGCAAAGTAATTTGAATGCCTCTGGGGGAAGAGAGGCACATTCCATTCTCAAAGCTGCTTTCTCCAGTGATGTAGCTAGATAAACAAGCAAGCTATGTTTGCACACAGAAGTGTATGACCAATTGCAATCTCAAGGTATTAATTGCTCAACGAGATGGCCTCCGGGAATGGAAAGAAATCAGAGCAACATCTAGAAACAGAAAGGTCTGGCTGGAAATGCTAAGAATCTGGTCCTTTAGGTCTATTTTGATAGTAAATTTTCATCCCTCCCTATTACGTTTTCATTTGAATAGTAACCCTGCAAAAAAAAATTAAATAGAACTAATGCGCAATTACTTTAGTTGCAAAATTCTTGGCATTCAAAGCACACTTTTGCAAGGAATGAGACAGGACTAACTGGGAGGCATTTTAGGAATGCAGTAACTATGTAGTTAAATAGAAATTTAATAATAAACAGTAATAGTAAATAGGCAATCATCAGATAAATTTTACTTGCTCAAACAGAAGCCTCTTAAATGAAAGGAAACGATTAATGAAAGGGTCAGCCACAGAGGGCAGGCAAGGGATGTAATGTAAGCATATATTAGACTCATTTGACGGTATTGAAACTGCTGAGCTTTTTTTTAAAGGAATATAGTATTATTCCTTTAATTTATTACCACCAGCTTAAACATGCTTATTTAAGAACAGTCTCCACTCTATGGTTAACCTCTCTTTTGCAATTTGGACTGTAAGCACTTTAAGGCAGGGGCTTCTAATCAAATCTGACCTTATTCTACTAATACTAACTCTACTGAAGACCACCTGATTTTATACTTAAACAATTCAACATGTAAATGAAGACTCAATCATCCAGACCAAAAGTATCTCAAAAGATTAAATCATGGCAACTGAACCAAAGATGGAATGATTCAAATGAAACATTTCACATTAGATGAATAAAGGTTGACCAGAGGTATCTTTTTCACTGAATGTTTAATGGCATTGTTGCAATGCTGGGAACAAGCTTGAATTTCTATTCTAGCTAGCTCAGGTCTATCTACCTGGGAATGTAGAAAATATTTGGAGGATCAGTGACCAGTTTCTCCTTGGGAGCTTTTTCTTTTTTAGGATTCTTACTTGGCTGAAGAAGGAAGAAGGAAGATGTCTTCAACATCTTCATCAATGACTTGGAAGAGGGGATAGATGGGAAACTCATCAAATTTGCAGATGATACCAAGCTGGCAGTAATAGCCAACACTCCAGAAGATAGGCTTAAGATACAGAAGGATCTTGACAGACTTGAACATTGGGAACTATCTAACAAAATGAAATTCAATGG
>JANHFK010003580.1:56804-70000 GCA_036250565.1 Sibynophis collaris | reverse complement strand
ACCCACCCAAATTAGTATATAAGACCCATAAAGCTGTATTTGGGGGGTATTAGCATTAAGTAATATGAACCAAGTATTTCTTTTTATAGAAAGAAAAATCAGTTCCTGTAATGAACCTGTTGAACAGAAGCAGCGGAATATATATTTAAGCAACACCTCAAGTAGCAGAGGACTTAATATACAGGCTTAGTGACCATAATTGCAACTGACTACTCAGTCAATTAAGAAAAGCAGTTGGCAAGTGAAATAAATTGTGTTTATGATTGAACTTCAGCTTTCCTTTGATTTACAGACCTGTAAAGGTTGTAAATGCAAGGATTGCTGTAAAGTTATTTTTCACCAGTCTCATAATTGCAAAGGGGCACTAAAAGAGGCAGCTGCTAAATGAGAACCACCCATAAAATACGTTTATGTAACAAACTGCAAAATTTAATTATTAACCACAGTGTTATTACTTCATACTATCTCCGTGATGGCGAATCTAAGGCACGAATGCCAGACGCATGGGCATGTGTGCCAGATGTGTGGGCACTCTGGGGCACACACACAATCACATTTCTCCATCGCATTTCACTCAATCAATTCCAACTGCTTGTGAAAGAAAAAGATCTCACAAAACTGGAATTGATTGAATTAATATTTTCACTCACACGCTTCACAATGGGGGAGGCGGGATCCCGTCCTCCTCCTGAAGCCCATTATGACGTGGAACCACAATGCAACCCTGTGTCAGCTCGGCTCGGCAAAAAAAAGCAGTTTCTTTTGCAGTAGAGCTGCCTGTGTTAGGATGCCCCGCCTTTCCACCAGCCAGCTGAGCGTCGGTGCGCTGCTCCTGGGCTCATCAGCCTTCAAGAGGTCATTCCCACCACTCAGCACCAGTTCAGGGGTTTCTTCCCCCCACCCCGAGGAGCAGAGGGAGGCACAGAGAGAGAGTGAGGGGAGGAAACAGAGAAACAGAGAGGGGGGAGGGAAAGAGAGAAAGAGAGAGAGGGATGTAAAGAGAAATGATATTACAAAAGTTTTTCTTTTTTATTGTTGCTAAACGTAATGTTTCAAAAGCAGAAAAAGTCACCCCAGAGGAGTCTTTGAGGGCTGAACGCCAAGAGGCATGGATTTCCTCTACCTTCTGTGTTCCCATCCCACGCTGAAGTGAACCAAACAGGCCGGGGTCTCCCTGCTAAGCGGCCCTGCCGAGCCCACTTGCAAACTCCGCCAAGCACAGCTCCGAACATTCGGCTCGTGTATCCCTCCCAGCTAGCGCCAGCGTCAGTACAACAGCGGGGAAGGTGCATGCCCTGCCTGCTCCGTTCTCACTGGCCATAGGTGGGGCTGGGGCTCCACACCGCCACATTTGTTTGCTTGTTGGTCGCCTCCGAGGAGGGAGCTGTGCTCAGGCTTCCTAATTATGGTCATAAATTGAAGAGTACTTGTATATCCATCCCAAGAAAGAAAAGTTCACTAATTAACCTTTTGGTGAATCAAATAGCAAACTATGTTACTGATTCTTCTGGGATACAATTCACATATTTCAAACCTAATGAGCATGATTTGTATTTCATGCGCAATTTCCCAGAAGGCAAGTTTTCCATCTCCTTCTTGTTAACTCCCAAAGTGCCTTCCCTGAACAATGAAAAATAGCCATAATGGTGTCCCGAAGATGCACCTTTGGGACAACCATCACCTTTTGAAAGACTGAACATCTCCATAGATATTTACCTATAACAATGGTAGAAGTGAGGAGATTGAGAAGGGGAAATAAACTTGCTGTGCATTGTCTTATCTTACAATTCTGTTTTTTATATACTGTATATATATCAAGCAACACTACTCAGCTCTTCACTTTCAAGTGTTGAGAAGCTAACTTTTGATATCAGGTAGTGGTTATAAGCAAACCAAGTGAAACGTGTAAATTGATCTATAGTGAGGTTCTTCTGGCCACTTGATTCTATCCCAGTTATGTCCTTTTCTTAAAACTTTTAAATGATGCCCCAATTTACTTTTATCTGACTTGATCATTTATTTAAGATTCGTGCTTTTGAGGATGATCTCACAGGAGTCCATTCAAAGGAAGAAACTGATCACACAACTCAAAAGTTGTGAATTCATGGGTTTTAGTCTCATTAAAATCAGCAAAGTATGAAGAAAAAACTGCTATATATGATTCATATTTATTAACAGGGAAGTTGCAAGTATTTGCAGCAAGCTCTTAAAACATCAAGAGATGCTTCTGCTCAAGAACATATGGAGCACTAAGCATATGCAGGCCTGTTTATAGCTGTCTTGGTAAGTATATTTTTAATTCATCTAAATATTTTTAATTCATCTCTACTGGTCTCACAATGTTTTATAGACAGAAACCTCTACAGAAAAAAATGCATTTTGGTTTCCCGTAGGGAATTTGATGGTATTTCATTTACAACGAGGAAATTAAAGAAGAGGGAAGGAAAAAACCTGGAGCCATGTTCAGTTATTGGGATTTTTCTGTGTATTTTCCCTAAATTAAAATTACACTCAAGTACTACATTCACATACATACACACGCACACAAACACACACACATTTTCCAGATACACTTCATATATTGGTGAATATTCACGTATTAAATAGGAGTTTGAGAATTAGATCATCTTTTATAATCTTTTGCAAAGTATACTATCTAGAGTTTTAGTGCATTGGGAACTGCACAGAAGGTTTACAAAAGCTTATGGATTTTTCCATTTTGGGGGGCCAGTTCAGTAATTCAATAGTAAGCCAGTACTCACACGTCACAACCAAGATACGAACCAAAATACAGTCACAAACTGAATTGTCAACTTATTCATTATTTTTCCAAGTTATTAGAAAATGAAAAATAACTTTATAGAGAACATTTATTCTATTTAAGCCTGAAAATGTCAGCATTTTCAGTTAACTTCAGTAAGTTAAATGTAAGCAACACATTCCTAGCTCCCCTAGGAACTTGTTGCTTACGTTTCAAAACAAATTTGAGCCATGATTATAAACTTTATAACATATGGAGTTAGGCAAGAGCTTTGGTTCACTGAAACTCAAATGAATCAACATCCAAAATAATAGATTATTTTCCTAGTAAAATGAGAGTTATTGAGCCATTATGTTTCTTAAGGTATTTATTAGGTCTTATGTATCTATAAAACCTTCAAATGTATGAGAATATCATGTCTGTATAGCAGATAACATTTGTTTCCACAACATAGGCACTAGTTGCTGTGTATTTTGTTCACTTTTTAAAACTTGTTTACAGATGGTATAGTTAAAGATGGGCACTGAAATTCTACTGACTGCAATGCTTTGGCAGCCAAAATTATTTTTCATAATTGTCGATAAATCATATCACAAGGAAGGCAGAGTTTGAGGCTCTAGCATCATCACAATAGTAGAAAAAAGATGCCTTTAACAACTTTTGTAAGGGAGAGTAAAAGGTAATTATTTGCAAGATAACACATTGAAAGAGGCACCCTGGTTTTAACTGATCTCATTACATTTTCTGTTTAGCTTGATTTAGGCTGCATTAAGGCACATGCAATAGGACAATCATGTACATCTTTGGAATTAATCCAATAGAAATAGCAAAATCTACTTTTTTAAAATTTTCTTTTTAAAACATATTTGTTTTTTTGTTACGAAACTCCTATACAAAATTATAAAATTTACATCATCTGAGCTGCCCAGGAGGTAAAAGTATAACTTCTCCATATAACTAGTTCTTTTCATGATAAATCAAACAGCCATATAAATAGTTCAGCCATGAAAGGATTTGAGGAGAATATCTTAGTAGAAAACCGACCAAGGTTCTATAATAGTGTATTTCCCTTATCCAAAAAACCCAGAAACCAACAGCTTAACATTTATGGAAATGACAACAATGGAAAGTTACTGATAGACAAATGGGAGACATGACAGCAAAGAATTTTGCTCAGTGCACTTGTGCTGCGTTCAAATGCTTGGAATGAAGTCAGGTACTTTTCTTCCACCGAGAAGCACCTTCCCAAGAAATGACACAAGGACAAGATGAGTTGGATCTCCGATCAAAGACATATGAGGAGGGTTGAATGGATGGCTTTTCCAGGATGCAACAGTAAATGCTTCGACAGCGGAGAGAAGACACAGGAGCAACAACCTGGAGGATGTGAGGCTCTACACAGAAGTGGTCACTCTGTCATTGGCATTATTGACCTCGTTTTTGTTTGAATCCAGTCCTTTAGCAGCATTCAGATCATTCCGTAAATTCTCCACTGTCTTTTTCATGTTCTTTAATTCTCCAGGGTGTGGAGTGGCTCGCCTTAGGAGTGTCCGCTAAAAACAAACAGTGGAGTAAATGATTCCTTGTGTCTGCCTTCTTAAAACTGTATTTCTCTATTCATTAAAATGGCTTTTTCCAAGTTTTAACAGCTAAAAGATCTATTAGTTAGGTGTATTGTGAAATAGAAACATAAGCAATCACCATTTTCATGCTGTAATAGCCGGGGCGAGAAATAAGAAGAAATGTATTACAGAGAAAACATCCAGCAAAGGTGCCTTGGAGTCTGCAAAGGTGTTCGTGAGGCACCTGTCTGCAATTCCTTTAAGCAGCTGGAAAGGACAGGTAGTGTTTAAGGAGTTGCCTACAGATTCAACATGAATATCAAAGCAAGCTCAGAGGACCTTTGCCACGTCAATTCTGATGGGCTACACAAATTTAGTATACAAAGCTGAAGTGCTGCTTTCTTGTCTACTAAATTCATTAACTTCCTATCATACAAATGCACAGGACTAACTTATCACCACTGGTTATCGGGATTAAATATTAACTTAATTGTTCTTAGATTAAATGTCTTGACTAGTTACTATCACTGAGTCCATCATTCCCAGTTTAAGTATTTATAAAGGTGACAGTACTGTTAAAGCGTTTTTTCTAGCATATGGATTTCATACAGTTACCTATACTGTTTTCCAAAGAGTATTCATATCTCACCAAGAAGAAATAGAACACTTATTTTATTGAACAACAGATTCTGCCACAAAAAATAATTGCAAACTGATTTGAAACATAAAAGTTTCAAAAAAGAGATTTATGCCATAATATGGGAATCTGATGCTCCAGGAAAGTATATGAAGAGAAGAAGAAAACGGTGGTTCTTAATAATATAGTCCAACAGCATGCTATCCCATTGTAAAGCATTACTGGTCATCAGAAGGGAGCACAATTTGATATTCTGATTATTTTATTTGGGCTCTTTTAACAATAACTTGACATCTCGGTCTGATTTATCTCCAGAAATTATAGAGTATTATTCAATTCTATTCATGCTTAATCTGCCAGTTATGCCAATGATAATAATATCTGAAGAAGTGATGTGTATATAAATGTTATGGATATATACTTAAGATGCTATGTACAATATTTCAAGATGCATCTACTGTTCAGAACTCTATATCATGGCCTCTGGGAAATAAACCAGACAAGTCAGTACCCATAGTTCCAAATTCTTATATGTGAATAGCCAAATCTACAACATACAAGAATTATACTGTAATATCATGTCTCATAAGCCACCATAATTATTAACCAAAAGATAAGAAAACATATTATTGTAATATCCCTGAGACTACTGGAATGCAAAATAATTTTCAGTGCCCCACAACATTATATGGTAGCAAATATTATATTTTTATCAATTAAAAAAAACAACCCACCCATTATGGAACACCTGTTCTACCATTAACAGTCTTTTTATAATGCTAGTTAAATTTGCCCTGAAATTATTATGTGATTTCAGCAACCATTTGCTATAATTATACAAACAAGGAAGATTGTTGTAAGTTGTATATTACTAGATACATGAGGTCTAAACAGCTTAGTGTTAATAATATATTGATAATATATTTCATAAACTCTAAACATAGTGATAATCTATATGGTGCTTAATTTTTTGACAAGTTTTAATGAAATTAAATGAATAAATTCTAGCATCACTGATTGACAAGAGTATAGTATTTATATATGAAAATGCACATTTTTAATCAGCCTTATTGATTAGGGGTGAAGACTGAAGTAGACAGAAATTGTTTTAAAAAATTAATTTTCCTTTTTTATTATTTATGGTTTTATCATAAAAAATAAAATACAAAACAGAAAAACATTTTTTTCTTTTTTCTTATTTCAGGGTTGAATGCTTGTTGTTTTGTTTGTTTTTCTGTTTTGTATTTTACTTTTAATTTTTCAATATTAATTAATCAGGGTACGGTAAGTATGTGTAGAATAATTTTTGACCTTTAATCAATTATAAAATTAAAATCATATCTCTTTAACTGAAAATATGGTGATTTTCAAAACAGGAACATTCCTTTCCTATATATATTTAAATTTATTTTAGGCTCATACTACACTTCATTTCAGATGCTAGCTTGGTTTATACATTATGCTAAATTGTTTTCTTAACCATTGGTTGGGTTCCTATGACTGAGCTACGTATGTTAAAATTGGCCTGGTTCACACAACAAATTAAGCCAAAGTTTTGACTTGGGTTTAGGCCTAACAATATATCTGTATGCCACAGAAACTCTTCTATCAGCCAGTTACAATTTGGAAGCATGATTGGTTGCTGCTTCACATTTGAACTTCCTTCAGAACAACTCTGAATGTGAGTGTGCACTGTGTGTGTTTCAAAAGAGGTCTCATAAGAACAGTGACAGATGCTCCCACCACACTCTCCTTCATTTGAACAGGATACCAAATTCTTCCTGGTATCTCAAAGGTTCCAGGCATCGGTGCAAATGGTTATGAAATGAAGGAAGGGCAATGGAAGGGACAGCAGAGAGGTGGATGGAATGGTGGTGGTGATGGTAGCCTATAGACCAGTGGAAATCTTCCACAGGTGATTGCCTAAAACACAAAACTTTGCACCTTTCATAAGAATTCTCACCTCTCTTTTCGCTTTAGGAAAAATCAGATCCGCCTCCTCATAAAGAAGCAAAAAGAAGAGAAAACTAGCACAAAGTCATGTGTTTAAAACAAAATGGCTTTCATTAAAAAAACAACAACAACCTGACTGGGATCACAAATTGTATGTCATGCAGTCTACTGCTGTTGTGAACAGTATTCCAAGACTATCATCAGCCTACTATTCCAGCACCCATAATTTTGCATTTGATTCCCGAGAAAACTCACCATCTCATTGTCTTCTTCATCTTTTTCATCATCTAAAAAGCGAATTGCACTGACTCTGTTTACTGCCCGTTCATTCCACGTTTCATCGGACATTTCATTTACCAAGTTCTCCAATGCGCCGCACCGGGGAAGGTTATCTGTTATTAAAGCAGAAAAGTAGAGAAAGCAGATTTGTATGTCACACATGTTAATGTCACTGTGTATTCAAGCTTGGATGCCAGGTTTTTATTGAAAACCATTTGAAAATAACATTCAACACTCACTTGAGATGCCAAGTCTATTAGATTATTTTTCATTGGCTAAACTCTCCATGTTTAGTAACCTTTCGTTTCGTGAAACTTATTTTTAGTGAAATAAAAAACATACATTTTCATGTTCATGAGCTCCATTTTATTTTGTTCAAATTATGCATTTATTTTCACAAATATGGTTCATAAATGTGTAAGAGATGGTTAAAATTGATTAACCATCCATATTTGTAGGGCGTTAATGGCATATATATTTTAAACACTGAAACATTAAAAGATGGGAGGCTAAACCATATGATGAACAATTGAGGGAACTCGGTATGTCTAACAAAGAAAAGGACTAGGGTGACATGTTAGCTGTACCAATACATGAGGGACGGTCACAGAGAACTTATTCTCCAAAGCACCTGGGGTTAGGACAAGAAGCAATGGGTAGGATGCTCATTAAAGGGAAACCCCAGAACTAAGCAGAAATTTCCTGAGAACAATTAATCAGTGGAACAACTGGACAGCCATTTGTCCAGAATAGGGCAGTGATGGCTAACCTTTTTGCTGTTGCATGCCAAAAGCAGGGGAAGCTCGGAGAAGGTCACGCGTGTGCATGCCCATAACCATAATTCAATCCCCCCACGTCTCCCCCACGCATGTGCACACGATCCCCCTGCGCTCCCCCTGTGCTCCCCATGCTTTTGGCATGCAATAGCACAATGGGCCAAGTAGGCCCGTTTTTTGCCCTCCCCAGGCTCCAGAGGCCCTCTAGGAGTCTGGAGAGGATGAAAATGGCCTTCCCCTCAGAGGCACTCCTGAGGCCAGAAACGGCCCGTTTCCCAATTTCTGGTGGAACCAGAACTCCAGAGGCTTTCTAGGAGCTTGGGGAGAGAGAAAACGGCCTTCCCCACCTCCTCAGAGGCCCTCCGGAGGCTGGAAACAGCCCATTTCCCGACTTCCAGTGGGCCCAGAAAGCCCGAAAATCAGCTGGCCAGTGTGCACATGCACGCTGGAGCTGAGCTAGGGCAACGCTCGCATGCCCAGAGATATGGCTCTGGGTGCCACTTTTGGCATGGGTGCCATAGGTTTGCCATCATGAGTATAGGGTCTCCTACTTGAGCAGAGATTGGACTAGAAGTCCTACAAGGTCCCTTACAACTCGTTATTCCATATTCTATATTCTAGTAGTAGTAGTAGTAGTAATATTACTAGTACTAGTATTAGTATTAAAATGGCACCTGTATGTGGAATGTAGGTCAATGGAAAGGGGTTTAGGGGTGTTCAATAGATATACCTCTCATTTCTTCAAACTCAAGCGATTTACCAGTTTGATGTTAACAAACAAAGAACAAGGAATATAATGAAGAAAATATGTTCCTACTCTTGCTTAAATGAAGTAGGAGAGATCCAAGGCTTTTGTTCCTTTAATAAAAGAACCTCCTCTTTACTTGTTGATGTCTTCAATACTATGTAATTATACCTAATATTTTCCACAACATTAGCACCTTTCCTAATTTGTACATTTAATTTTTTTTTACATACGTCCACACTGCTTGTTAACAAAGGAGACTGACTCCCTCCCCTCCTTATGCTGACGAAAGCCACCTTTGCTTCCCATGATCTCAAAAAATGTTTACCTTGGCAACTAGGCTCAGAAGGCATTTGAGGAAGTAAAACACATGTTAAAATTTTTTCTCCCATTTCAGGGTCTGTGTCTGTCTGGAAGGTAAGCAAAGGCTGAGACTGGTTATCAGACAACCACAAAGCTTTCAGTTTCAAGCTAGTCAGCGACATGGGAAGGTGTATCAACCTAGCAGAGAAAACAAGGAATTGGTTTAAGATATCTTATCCAACACTGCAGAACAAAGCAAAGCATTAAAGACGTTAGCAGCATATTTGTTGTTTGTGCTACAAAGAAAATAACCCACTATCCCGCTTTGGAAAGAAAAGAGAACATATTTCAAGGTCCATGTTATAATATACACAATAGAGTCCCCTGGCAAATATACCCCTTGCAGTGCCATAGAAATTTAGCTACATCGTGATGCTAAAGTCTGTAAGGTATCAGGTGTTCCAGGTTAAATACAGATGTACTAGATTGCTCAGAATAAATAAGAAACATACTGTGTGCCCAGTAAATGTAATTGCATTTACATATCACATTGTTTAGCACCAAACATTGTATTTCTTTAGATGCAGGATTATTTTTCTACCCCTTAATTGGCCCCCAATTCATATTTCATGCATTTTGTACATTGTCATTGCGAGAATTTGAATTAGTGGAGGATAGAAAGAAGTAGAATTGTGTATTAAGTGCTGTTTGATTAGACCCAAACAGTGCAGGTGCAAAGAACTGAACTGCTTCAAGCCCAATCACTAAAGCTTATCCTATTCTTATAACAGCAGAATATCCCACTATCACAATCAAAAGTCAAAGACTCCCTTAAATCAAGCTCAATTCCAGGCCACTACATGGTCATGTCAGTGAAGTTCTCTTGGCAGGAGAGAAGCGCTTTGCCTTTATTTCCTTCTGAGATGTCTACCTCTCCAACTTTCAAATCTCATCTAGGGCCTTGGCATTTATAAAAAAATGTCCCTGTAAGTCCCTAAGAAAATTCAACCATTCTTAAGTTTTCTAAACTCCATCCAGATCACCTGGATACTGCTATGTTTTATTTGTTTCAATGTACAGACCTCCAAGTAGTTGTTGTGACAATACTTAGACCCGCTTAGCTGATGTCAAAAGCTAAACCCAGGTGGTGCAGCGGTTAAAGTATAGTATTGCAGGCAAACTCTGCCCATAGCCTAAAGTTTGATCCTGATGGGACTCAAGGTTGACTCCTGCCTTCCATTCTGAGGTTGCTAAAATGAGGACCCAGTTTGTTGGGGGCAATATGCATTGTAAACCACCCAGAGAGTATTATAAAGCATTACGGGGCAGTATATAAGTCTAAATGCTATTGCCAATGCTAAATGTTAAACTGGTTAATACTTGGAGGCGAGAATACTACAAAATGCTAGAGCTGTAGACTAGATTTAGGATTTTGTTTTGGGGTGGTTTTTTTAATTGAAGACATTTGGTCACATGAGGTCCCTGATATTACTGAAATAGTTATGGTGAAGGGTTTTTAAAACTTGGAATACTTATTTTTCTTCTCCATCTGTTTTGAAACATAAAATTAGAACAGAACCCTTGGAAGGTACAGTAGGGAGCCTCAGAGGGAATTTATCTGAACAGGAAAGGTGATGGACTGAGCAGCTAAGGACCATAACTTCTTTACCACTGGCAGTGAATAAGAGAGAGATTCACTACATCCCTAGTCTAAAACATTTCCCCAGGGACAAAAGCATAACACCTCTGTGTTTTTGAGAATATAATTTTTATTACCATTCTGTGTGGCTATCAATAATCCAGTGAATTTGATTTACCACTCAACATTGCTTTGATTTAACTGGGACCAGCCTTTAACACCAGATTACAAAGTATTTGCCCCCCAACCCACCATTTCCCATAGTAAGAATATTAAGAAATCTGTCGGTTCACTACAAAATGAATTTAGAGCAAATATGAACACTTGCCTGTTTCCAGCTACATCAAGAACATGAAGTTCTGTGGCATGAGATATCTCCGGTGGAATTCTAGATAATTGATTGTCCCGTAGTGAAAATACATTTAAGCTGCAACACCCACCAATCTGTTTTATAGAAAGAAAGGGAGACTGAATTACTGCTGCAGTGTGAAGTATCAGGTAAACCATGTAAACTGAGTACATACTGTAGTAAATTACTACAAATGAAGGCAATACTTGGTAACTAGGATAATCATGTTTGTGCAACATTTCACTTAAACAGCAATCTTAGGCGACCTTAAAACAAGAATCCCAAGATCAAATTGCAAATATGGAGAAGAATGGACCACATTCTAATGAGTAACAAAAGGATTTAAAAGCACGAATTAGGCAGTGTGGTATAGCAATTAAAGGGGCTATACTAGGACTGGAAAGATTCTTAATTCTTAGTCAGGATAGCTCAAAGGGGGAAAAGGGCTAATCATCCTCTCTCAGCCCAGCTTATTAAATAGATGTTGTTGTTATAAGGATAAAAATTAAGGCAGATCCTGACCTGAGCTCAAAGAAAGGTAGGATATAAATCTAACAAATAAGTAAATACACATTATGGTTCCACTGCTTACATTCAAGTAAGAAAAAATGCTATGTATTAGTATCATTAAGTTTGGTCTGATACGATTGTAAAGTAATTACAATGAGGGGCTAACCCTATACATTTAGTCAGAAAAAAAATCTATTGAACTCAATATACTTCCAACATACTGTACATAAGATTGTACTCTAAATGTATTGTTTATTAGAGCTATGAGGCAATCTGGACTTAAATGGGGAAAGGTGACTTAGGAGGTGGGGGGAGCATATACCAGTTAGGAACTAAAAACAACAGCACCCCTGCCTATTTTTGCAAAAGAACTATGATGGCACTTAGATGAGGTTCCCGCTCAGTGCTTTTCGGGTTAATATTACACTTTCTGGATTGCCTCTGAGGGGTGAGGTTAGGGAAAACCATATTGTGACCATTCCACTGTTTCCTAACTGGGCAGTTCTAATTAGTTATTATGAAGGGGAGGGATGTGAATTTTGCTTCTCAAGTTGGCAAAAGGGCTGAAAGGTATTAAAATAGGGCAGAGACGCAAACAGTCCCACCTTCACAAAGGAATCAAGCCTTCCTTCCTTCTTAGTTTAACATGTACATGAAGCCACTAGGAGAGGTCATCTACTAGCATACTATAAAGTATCATTAGTGTGTAGGTAACATCTAGTTGAATATTTCCACTTGAAGTTGAATTGGAGTTGCAGTAGCAGACCTGACCAGCGCTTGGAGCAGTAGTGGGTTCCTACTGGTTCTGTCCGGTTCTTAGAACCGGTAGTAATCGCGGAGGGAGGCTCCGCCCACCAGCCCAGACATCATCACGGACACTCTGCGCATGCGCAGAAGCATGCAAGCCAGTAGCAAAGGTAAGTAGAACCCACCCCTGGCTTGGAGGTTGTAGAGTTCAAGGGGGGGAAAAAAACAGGCTTAAATTGAATGCAAGTAAAATGGATTGCCTGTTAATTCAAAAGTGAGCTCGTTCCAGGATGATAACGACCTTGCATTTGGATGGGGGTGTGCTCCCTCTGAGAGAGCAGCCCTACAATCTAGTCATCTGCCTAGACTCACACTTGAAGAACAGGTGGGAGCTGTTGCCAGATAGGCTTTCATCTATTTATTATAATTGGTGCACCAGGTGTGACCTTCTCTTGAACATGAGGTATTACTTTGACCCTGTCTTCTCTTAGCCGGAGTACTATATAATTCACTACAGATGAATTTGATAACAGGTCAGACCCATGATTTTCCTAGTATACTTTTGTTGTGGAGGTTGCACCAGCTACTGGTCTGTTTCCAATTCAAGGTGCTAATTATTTATAAAATGCTTTATGGCTTTAGATCTAATTATCTTCAAGACCACTTATTAGGCAAAAACTCTGCCTGCCCATAAGAATAAACAGAGGGTGACTGATGGAAGTCTCTACCTATCCTGAAATTTAAGAGAAGGCTGCTTGGAGGTTACTCCATGTAGATTGAAAAACATTTTTAATTTATTGTGATAAATCAATGTCTTCAGCTTGAAATTTAATGTAGCTAACACTAGGCATGCTGAACTCATAGCAACATAAATTCTTAATTCCACAGCTGAAAATTTACAAAATGCTCAGCCCTGGTGTCCCCCCCCCCCTTTT
>JANHFK010003580.1:33922-56704 GCA_036250565.1 Sibynophis collaris | reverse complement strand
GTAGGTCATTCCAGATGGTTGGCGCCGCCACAGAGAAGGCTCTTCCCCTTGGGGTCACCCGCCGGCATTGTTTCGCCAACGGGACCCTCAGAAGGCCCGCTCTGTGGGCGCGTAATGATTTAAGGCAAACGGAGTTCTTAGAACTTTATATAATACTTAATACTCCAAATGTCCAACCTAACTGCAGACAACAGAGTATTTCTTTTTTAAAAGAGAAGGGGGAAAAATACCTCACTTATTAGGTGTGGTCTAAATTGTACCAAATCAAATTGATTTATTAATGTCAGCAATTCTAACGTTTTATTTTAACAAGTAATTTTTTTAGAAAATCACTACCAAAATACAAAAATTGTGCTTATTCTAGGTTACTACATATAGATTGAAGAATATATTAATTTATTGTGATGTCTTCTGTTTGAAATTTAAGATAGCTAATACTATGCATGTTGAATGGAGAACCACAAAACGTCCTAAATCCACAGACGAAAATCTAATTTAAGATGGCAAGCATGGCTATGACAAATGTAATCACATTTCCCCTTATAAAATGCACAATATGGATGACATTTTATTAAATGCCCATTTTAATGGATAAAGAAATTCTACCATTATTTGCCACAAATGGTAAACTTTGATATAAAAAGTTCAGATATAAAACTGAACTCCTTAAAATTTGGCACAAACTCTTTTATCAGCAAGCCATTTTAAAGTCACCTTTAAATCGTGATTATCAAAGTAAAAATACATTGCTGTAGTTAAATCCAATTAAATCCAATTCTAAATTCCTGAATAAATAATACCTAGTTATTGAAGTCAATTCAACTAAACCTGTTTTGAGCTATTACCTTTATAAATGAAATTCTTTTCAATAGCCACTCTAAGCACTATACTTTTCATCACATTTAACATTTATGTAAAATGTTACCAACAAATATTTTCATATTTCCTTCCATTATGAACACATATACTTTCCTATTTTCATGCAAGGAGTCAAGAATGGGAGCAACAGCAAGATCATTGTATACTTTTAAAGTCATAGACTGCTATTAAAAGTGAGAAACCATGCACTAAATTTCTGGAAGTGCTCTGTTGGTTTGCAGGAGGTAAAGTGCTGCAACAAAAATATTGTACTAGTCTAACTAAAATACATCTTTTTTTTTAACTGCACACAATTATCGTGGTTAGTGAATGTTAGATGATTCCTTGTTGTGCACAAGAAGTGGTTTGCTTTGAACAGCTGTGCCTCAGGGACATAAGCAGAATGAACTTGGCCATGCAGCCTCTTTGAAAGCATCCTCTCTCTTAAGCTGGGAAATTCAAGATTTGGGGGCAATGAAAGTGCAGTGGTGGAGCCAGCCAGTTTGAATCATCATGCATTGAAAGCAGTCAGATGAAGGGAACTGGTGAAACTGTGGGCTGAGCAGTACTTACAGTGACAAGAATTACCTGACTCAAATTTCCAAGCAGCTAACAATTAAGAAAAACACAAGATACAATTGTTTGATTTAACACACAGCACTGTACTGTAAACACAGACTGCACAATGCCACACACACACACACACACACACACACACACACACACACACACACACACACACACACACACACACTGACAAGTGAACACAGCATTTTGGTTAATTTAAGTTTTACAAAATGAAGTGAAGGTGTACCTCCCCTAGTGCTATGAAGATGCCAGTTGTGTATAATTCAGTAATTCTCAATATATTAAAAGTTAGTCTTGCCATAATTATATACCAATCCAAAATGCTATACTGTTACCTAACTTTGGGTCAGACTCGGCCAGTCCCCCAAATTATGTCTGCATGCATTCTGCAGAGTTTCTAAGTACTTACCACTTGCTTACAATAAGTAGCTGTTTGACACCCTTTCCTTACAAATGGATATAATAAAGTGACATACATACATGGCTTAAGGATTTTTCTTAATATTATATGAAATTTAGCTAAATAGAGCAGAACAATCACCAGATATTTAGTACCTGCATACACCTGGTGCATTCTGAACATCAGCAAATTGACATACTAAAATCCTAACTATTAAGTATGGGTACAAACTAAATGATACATCATTACGCAGTTCTCCCTAGTTATTACTAAAGTCCCAAAAGTAAAGCTTCAACGTTGGACTATAAGCCTTTGTTGTAACATATTTCTCTCTCTTTTACAAAACAAAAATTATTTTTTAATACATTTACAGAACACTTGGCAAGACAAATAAATCCCAAATGCAAATTTTAATCCTGATATGCAGGAAATTTCCTGTGCACTATGAGGTGAAGAGTTAGTATTTTGAAGGTGGGTGAAACAATTTTTTTTAATTCATTTTGTAACTTTGAATTCAAAATGGCTCTGAAAATAATTTATCTAATTGCAAGAGTAGTTTGAGCTCAGTGACAATCACAAATAGGGCAAAGAATTAGATGTGTTTTCTGCCTTAAGTTATTTATAAAAATAATAACGGCAGGATAAAAAAAATATAATACAGCAGGAGAGAGAGCAAGAATATATTTATAGATAGAGCCATTAAGGGAAACAAACTTGTAGACATAAAGCAGGAATCAAAGACCAAGCATTATGACTTTCATTATCACTGTACAGCACATCGGAAAGTATCTTATGAAAAGCAATTCCCACTCTTATCAACTGCTCAGCAGAGTGATAAAATAAGGACCTGCACATTTGTATGAAATGAAATGAAATGAAATCACTTTCTACTGAGACTTCAAATAGGCAGAATAAAATAAATTGATATTCCTTTATGGAATGTAACTGCCTGCCTGAATTCTACCCCAAAGTCAGTGCTTATCATTTCTAGTTAGAGCAGAGGTGGGGGAACTATGGCCCATTTATCACTTGTGGACTTCAACTCCCAGAATTCCATAGTTGGCCCAGGAATTCTGGGAGTTGATGTTTACAAGTCATAAAAGGGACACAGTTTCCCACCCTTGAGTTAGAGCAACCTAAACATACCATTTATTAGAGCTTTTTGGTCTGGAGTTTTACCTTTATCTCTATCTCAATATTTTTACAATTGTAAACATTCACATTTGTTATACTGTTTTATTTTTGAAAATAGCACTATTTGACTATGATTAATAATAAAAAAGCCTGAATAGCTGGTTTATCTAACACCAGGCATATAAATGGGATTTCAAACTCTGAGACATTATGACATAATGTTATGTCACAGTTATGACATAAAATTATATTTAGAACAGCATTTTAAAAGGAATCTGCCTAGTGAAAAAAAAGTGACTTTTAACACAATTAGTGAAGCATTTGCAGTGACCAAACTAATAACATAATGTCACGTGGGGTGGGTGTTTTGTGACATCCCATGACAAAGCCGAAAGGCTCTGAAACTGAATCAGGCTTATATTATTACCAGCTGCTGCAATGCTTTCTTGGTGCCTCCTTCTGGAGCCCAGCAAATTAGGTAAAAAAAAATTAAAATCTATGGGGCATGTATTCAGGTCATCCTCGACTTACGATGACAATTGAGCCTGAAATTTCTGTTACTAAGCGAGACATTTAAGTGAACTTTCTTTCATTTTACAACTTTCCTTGCCACAGCTGTCAAGTCTGAAGATCACAAAAGATGATCCCATGACCCCCCAGGATGCTGTAACTATCATAAACACATGCCAGTTGCCAAGCATCTGGATTTTGATCATGTGACCATGGAGATGCTGCACTAGGGGATGCTTTTTCTTAGGTGTGAAAGACGGTCATAGGTCACTTTTTTCAGTGCCATTTGAACAGTCACTAAATGAATGATTGTAAATCAGGGACTACCTGTAAATAAAACCTACTTATCAGATACAAAGTGGTGTATAGCATATGTACATAAGGTTGGCATTACTCATTATTTTGTCCTCCTTTTTCAGCAAAACAATTATCTGACTCCGCATAGAGATATTCTTTGCATTATAAGATATCAACCAGTCTCATATATCTAGTTATTCTGTAAATGTTGGTGTGCATGTTTTATCTTTGGCTACTCCAGAAAAGTATCACTGGTAGCCTATTTTTCTGAAAGTTTCATAAATATACAAGAAAGGAAAAGGGGGAAAAATCCAGTCTGGCTTGCTCATCTACACGGTGCTCATCTTTTATGCCAAAGATTATTCATTCACACAACTCTAGTTCTGTTATATTCTAACACTTTCAAGGCAACTGATCTTGGAAGAACAGGAAATATCACTTCCATCTTCCAAAACATTTTTTACCCATGATGTATTGTGAAATAAGGCACTTCCCATCAAATCATGCCATATGCTTTATTGATGAGTGGATCTCTACCATTTCAGCAAATGTAAATGTTTACCAATGTTATATTCTTCTCTTTCTGTCACTTAAGTATGAGCCAGCAATGTGCTGCAGCTGCCAAAAAGACCAATGTAGTCCTAGGCTTCATCAAGAGAGGGATAATATCAAGATCATATGAAGTTTTAGTGCCGCTTTATAAATTCTTGGTAATATCACACTTGGAATACTGTGTCCAGTTCTAGTTACTAGGATACAAAAAAAATGCTGAGACTCTGGAAAGAGTGCAGAGAAGAACAACAAAGATTTTTAGGGGACTGGAGGCGAAACCATACGATTGTGGGGAACTGGGTGTGTCTAGTCAACGAAGAGAAGGACTAAAAGTGACATGATAGCAGTCTCCCAATATCTGAAGGGCTGTCACAGAAGGGTCAACCTATTCTCCAAATTACCTGAGGGCAAGAAATAACAGATGAAAGCTTATCAAAGAGAGATGCAACCTAGAACTAAACAGAAATTTCCTGACAGTTAGAATAATTAACCAGTGGAACAGCTTGCCTCCAGAAGTTGTAGGTGTTCCTTCACTGGAGGTTTTTAAGAAGAGATTGGACAACATCTGAAATGGTATAGCTTCCTGTTTGAGCAGGGGGCGAGAGGACCAGAAGACCTCCAAGGTCCTTCCCAACTCTCTTATTCTGTTACTTCTCCTTCCATGATGTTTCTCAGTTAACAACTAAAGGCATTCATTGTGTCAACAAAAGACTAAAACTACTTAAAACTAGACAGACTTCTATAATCTTGTCTCATCTGTGTTCAGCTAAGAGGACAATTTGTTTTGCTGTATCTAATTAAGAGAAAATATTGTTCTGCTTTCAGTGAATTATTCTCTTGTAATAGAATCATTGCTGGTGTATTTATAGGATTATATCCTAGTGGTCAGATTCTCAGATTTATTCCACATTATTAACACTTCATTTTGCTGGAATAAATTATCCAGGCAGATCAGAGATAGATTACTATCTAAATTATGAGAGAAATGGAATCACCACACTATATAGAGTAACAATTTATTTATAAGTGCCAAGATGGGTCCTTAATACATAAAACTGTTTAACATTCTTACCAACTCATAGGATTCCCTGATCAGTATATGTTCATTGCCTCATATCTATGCTGGATCTTAGATAGTTAAGAGATGGAAGGGCATGCAAAACCTTCACACAGGAGTAATACACAGCAAATCTTACAATGTCTCAAGCTTCAAATTCTTCATATGGAAGAACTTCTGACTAAGTGTTTCCTTTCACCTTAAAAGGCAGGCAGATACTATAAAAGAGTTTTAGGGAATATATACAGCAATATCACATCCACCCAGATAATAATTATATACTGCTTTAAGCCTTTTAAGTAGGACAAAACTGATTTCCAAGACCAACATCCTTGCCGCCATTAGTCTACAGAGTTTATATCCCTGCCTGTTGCTGATTACCCACTATCCCTTCTATTTTCCCTGAATAAATCTTTCTTCTCTGAAAGCAATTCATTCAATCTTTTCTGATCGTTTGACTTTCACACCATGTGCTGCTTTTCTTATTTATAGCACACTCATATTTTCCTTCAAGCAAGTGACAGAAATCAAACAACCACATTAGAAACAACATTCACCAGCAGAAAGAAGTATTTCTATTTAATGTTTTCATCCTTCAGTCGCTTGAGGCTGTAACTAAGAGAACCAAGTTTGCCAAATGCATGTGGGGGAAATTCTTCTTGGATTGAAGAATAGCAACTGTTTTAGGAGACTAACTGGATCCATTTGAGAAGTACTGTAGTTTTTAAGAATTCATCCTTTGCCCTGAAGTCCTCAGCTCTCCTCTAAGGATGGACTGAGGACTTCAAGCTTGAGCACTGCTTTGAGTGATTCATTGTTAAAATAAAAATGCATGTTTACTGGGTTTTTGTCCAATTATGGAACAAGCTAGGCTGGTTTGGTCTGAGTATAAAAGAACACCCTGAGTGGAATTGTTTTTAAGTGTTCTGTGCTATTTTAGGTGATTTGATTGGAAGGTTCCTTGTTTCTTGCAACTGAGTGTTCCTTTTTTACTCCACCCCCCTCCGGGCTACTACAGTAAGGACAGGACACGTCTTTGTTGTTATTGGCTTAGGCTGGAGAGAGCAGGGGAAATGTTCTGCAGTTAAGCAGAAGGCATTTAAGGAATGCCTGGTACAATGAAGGAGACTTTTTGGTTCTGATTTTTTTCCCCCTACTCATCATACCATTGTTTGACTACCTAGCAAGGTAAGTCTCTGTTCCTCTGCTGAAGCTGGACTTCACATGTGTCAGCACAGCTGCTTTGCCATATTTTCCATTCTGCTCAAAGCCAGGAGGAAATCATATCAGCATAAATTATGCTACCCGCAAAGTGGTCCTCAACACACTTTGCTACGCTGTGCTTCTGCCCCATGCAGTTCCATTACACAACCCTGTAAAAAACAGTGATTGGTAGCTTTTTAAGGAAAAATGGGAACATTACCAACTGGGAAAAAGTCACCATTAACAGTCATACAGAATATGGATAGGATATAGGATATATCTTGTTAGATCCAGGTGCTCCATCCAATCAATTTTTATTTCTATTGTTTTGCTCTTCAAAGACTGTTGACCTGTCAACCTAATGCCTGTAGAGAGCAGCAGAGTGTTTGTCTCTCTTAAAAGACATGTATGTTTGCCTAGATTTGCATAAATGATTTTGGAAATGGGAGTTCAAGAAATAAGACTGCCAAGATACAGATATATAAAAAATGGTAAATTTGCAAGGAGCCTGTAAAAACAAAGGTAGAAGGAGACAGTCTATGTTCCCAGCTGCCCTCAGGGTTAGGATTAGGTTGACATAATGCTAAGAAGAGGTTTACTTTAAAAACATTTCTGAAAGAAGCCCCAATTGTGTGAATAAGCCGACTTCAATTCATTTTATTTACCAAGATGCATTTTGTCTTGTAGATAATTAACTTGAAAGAGGTGTGTGAGAAAGTGAGGTCTCTCTGTTCTTCCTTTCAAGCCAGATTAGTAACTTCTCCTCGTGTTCCTTTCAATTAGCAAACCTCTCGGGCAAAGCAGAAGGCTACACTTTTGAGTTTTTAAATTGGGGGATGGCAGAATGGATAGAGAATGATCCTAATCATTCCATAATTGGAATCTTCAAAAAAGTTATTTTTTTCTCTCTTTTTTTCCACAAGCACTACACTAGTAGTCGCACTTTTCATGAGCTACTATGCCATCTATTCTTCTGATCATAGGGTGATACAAAAGAAGCAAGATATTTTGAGGGGGTGATCCCATTGTTTCCTATGGCCAAAACACTCAAAACATTTCAAGATGTCTTTCCATAAAATAAGAAACTGGATCAGGTTGTGTTCTGGAAAAATACAGACAACTCAATGTGTTTAAACCATTAGTAGGGATATTCCTGTGTAATGTTCAGTTAATCTTAGCACTGGTTATGCTTGATGAGTTTGAACTTAGTACAGAAGCTACTTCCATGATATCAACTTTAAAAAAAAAAAAACCATCTTGTGCTGACTCATTTTCAGCAGCGTATCCTTACTGGATTAAAAATCAAGCAGTTTCAGACATCTAAGAGGTAATATTAATAACACGATTTGCTATAATTATCTAAGAACCTGCAGTCTTGAGATATACTTCTACATAGTAATTTTAGTTTTAATAAGCTAAATACTCCTATTAGCCAGAGACATTCAACAGTATTTTGACAGAGCATCCCAAATTTAACTGCAGATAATGTTCCAGAACACTGCTGTGGGAGAATGACCTGGCCTTCAATTATTCTTAAAACTTGAGATAACATTTCAGATTTCCACCTACAGGTGAAAAGATGTTGACACAAATAACAGCTGTCCTCCTCCTTTATCTGAGAAGCCCAAGGCTAGGAGGTAAAGTCTTAATTATTTTGGTTAATCTCTAAACAAACATCAGTCACAGTACATTCACCAGTAAATAGAAAGGCCTAGTATCAGTCCAATGTAGTCACTATTCCACACACCAACTTTATTACATCTACTGTATATTCTTCAATTATTCGTAGCTCCGATTCTATTCTTTCTGAATAAAAACTACATACTTCATTTCTCCCAGTGTAAATAAAGTAATAAACATTAATTACCTCTTTAGGTAAAGATACAAGTTTGTTTCGGTCAACATTCAATATATTCATCTTTTTTAATTTTCCAATGCTCTTTGGCAAAGTCTGAAACGAAACAATGTCAGAAATCAATATTATTGGCATTTCAAAGTAAGTTGTAGAAAGCAAGCAGTGAGCTAATTAATATGCTAAAACTATTTAAGAATTCATCTTTAAACAGAATGATGAATGGATAGGTCTTGAATTCTAAAATGGCCAAAAACTTTTCTAAGAGGAGATCTAACAAAGAAACAATGAATTTCAGATGTCTTGAGATTTTAAAAGTTCAAAGGATGTCTGATCAGTATTCTCATCTGTACCGATCTACACCTCAGAATTTTTGGTACAATTGCAAAACCCTAGTGAGTAACCAAGATAAGAAATGTTTATTTTAAAAGAGGGTCACATCTAGTCTGGGGCAATTTCTCACTGTTTCAGAAGCCTCTGATTCTAGATGGTGATGATCCTCATTTTCCAATTAATATTTTTGATGTTCAGAGATTGATGATAAAGGCTACCTATGCTTTTTGTCCACTCACAGGAGAACAAGAAAAATGAAGGCAATTCACATAGTAATAAAGAGATCCATGATTATTGTACTCATAAAAACATATTATGGCAGATTACATAGGATTACTACTGTGGTTCTTTCCTTCTCTCAAAGAATTTGCTTATTCTAGAACAGTGGCTAGCAAATTAGTCTCAAGCTGGAGCAATGTATAATAGAGAGAGAACAAATTACAGCCTTTATTTTACTATTACATCTTGTTCTAGCACACTGCAAAGCAAACATCTGGTGTTCCATTCTTACCCCTCCCATTCCTCCCTTTGCAGGTTTTAAATTTAATTCCTTCTTCTTCCCTATTTTTTAGACAAATTATTCCATAACCCTATCCTACCAAAGGGGATAAAACTACTTCTTAACTCTATCACTGACCTGGAACCAGCAAAATCTGCTGCAGCAAATGAACAGCCAATTTACTGATATGGTCAGGAAAGATCCATCAATATTAAACAAAAAAAAATAGGGAACATACACAGGTGCAAATGATAATCTGGCGATTGACAGAAAGACTTCTGATGAATAAGAATAATTGAAAGCCATTCAAGCAAACTCAAGAGCCCAAAACTGAAACTCAATCTTTGCATCTCCCACTATTATAGCTTTATTGTTCCTATTAGAACTGGATTATACTTTTTTGAAATAATTTTAAAATATAGAAAGGAATTTTACCATATTTTGGATAAGAGAGAGGAGTTTATGACACACACACCTGTCCCTTAAACCTCTGTAAATTGGAGAATCCTACAAAATCATTCAGGTTGACTAAATTTCAGTGCTGGCAGAGTGCATATAAGAAACCAGGAATGTGAAATTCACTGGAATTGGAATGTTTGATTCCTATTCCAGCTCATGCTGTTTGACCACAGCCAGCAAATTACTTCTATCAAGGATTTTTTTTTTTTTTTTTGCATTTTGGATTAATTTTTATTCAATCCCAATGCTTTTGAAACCAGTCAGTTTTTAAGACATATTATCATTTTTAATCAAAGTCTTTTTCATTTCCCTGCAGTTATTTTTTCCTATCAACTTAATGGGATTTCCTCCTGGGAAAGCTGTTGCAAAACTATCAGCCAATCTTTATTATTTAAACTACTAAATATTTATTAAATTTCATAAATTACATTAAGAAGCACTAAAATATTTAAGTTTGAGAGAGATGATTGGAGAAAGCCAAAACATAATTTAGCATGCCAGCATCCTACTACATTCTGATCCTCCTCTATTAGGTCTTATACTTAGTTATCATGTTTTTCATATATTTGGTTTCTCCTCTACAACGCTAATCTTTGCTGGATAATTTGTTATTACAAACAAATTCAAATAAAACCTGCTTTGAAATGGATTTCATGCTTGTCTCTGTCTCATTCACTGTTCAGCTGACGTTTTGGTCAACTATAACTTCATGGAATTCAATAATGTGCTTAAAATGCATCCTGACAAATAGCTATTCAGTTATTTTGTACTTCACTGTAATTGCCATAAGGTCTTAAAATAAAGATTCTGCAGTCAAAATAAATCAAGAATGCCATCCTCATTTAATGCCAACATTTGAAGAGCTAACAGCATACTTACCAACAGCTGATTTTCCGTAAGAACTAATTCTGTAAGACATTCACAGTTTCCTACAGCTTCTGTTAATTGAGTAAGCCTGTTCTGGTCAACCTTCAAGATGGATAGCTTTTTTAACTTTCCTGTGGACACAAAAATGAGCCTATTAAAAAGCTGTAGACAAAACAAAACTAGAGGTCCTAATTGCAGCAAGTATCAATTATTTAAGGAGAAAATAATATTAACTAATTCTCCAGAATATTCAGATATCCTTGAAAAACTGAGTTTTAAAAAATCTTTTTAGATAGTAAAGTCTGAATATTTTTCAAAAGATAACCTTTCAAATAGATTTTTACAATTTAAAAAAACCATCAACGTTTCTATGGATGTTAAAGTTTTTTTTAGGGCACTGGTCATCCTGATTGGAAATTGTAGAAACTGTAACCAAATATTGTCCAAAAGTCATAAGCTTTTATGTCAAAAGTCAAAAGCCTGCCCAACTGGTATTTTAGATGAAAGATTAAAGACAAAAGTGATTATTTGAGACATTATACCCATACCCTCTGTGTGCATCTTGCTGAAAGGCGTCTGATAAAGCTATGAGGTAGATGCAGTAAGACAACTGTAGCTCTTCAAGGTAGAGCTGGCTAGGAAACCATTGCCATATAGGTCAGTATTACTTTTATTGAAAAGCTATATAGTCTGAATAGACTTCCCTCTTCTCTCCTTTTATTTTCATGAGAATTAGAAAGGGTTTAGTCTGAGATGCTTACTCAAGTTACATTCCTGCCCTGGACTCAATCCTCTTTTATCTGATCATTGTCTTCCTCCTATCCCTCCAGGCTAGTCCCTTTTCCATCTACACACAATAACTACTTTCCTCAAGGAGCCTCACCTAGTGTTCTTTTAGACACCAGTCAACAATAAGGTTATTCAACCAGGCTTTTAAACTTGAAATATGCCTTCTCTTCTAGTTGACCAAAGGGCAACACATGGACATCCAGATGCTGTTAGAGCGGAATTCCTATCACAGTGATGGCTAACCTTTTTCTCGTTGTGTGCCAAAAGCGTGCGCCTGTGCACACTGACACACATGCACGTGCTGGCATCCATAATACAATGGGGGTCCGCATGCGTGCACACACACCCATGCTCCCCCCACCCCTTGCGCATGTGTGCGCGACCCCCCTGCCCTGTTTTAGGCCTAGCAGGCCTTCTTGCAGCCTCCTGGGCCCAAAAATTAGCCATGGGGGCACGTCGCCTCCTACACTCCTCCCGCCCCCACACGAACTCCCTGCAAATGTATGCGTGTCTCCCACATGCGCCCCGCTTCCTGTGCATCCCAAAAAGCAGCTAGTTGGTGAGAGGCGCGCGGGTGCACATGTGCAGTGGAGCTGAGCTGGCCTACGGCTCGCGTGCCTGTAGAGAGGGCTCTGCGTGCCAGCTGTGGCATACATGCCATAGGTTCACCATCACGGTCCTATCATCTTTCAACATTGATTCTGCTGGCTAGATTGATGGGAGGGTTCAACAATATCTGGGAAGAACCTCTGGGAAGGTAGCACCTGCCTACCATAAAAAGAAAGCCATGCTCTAACAAGTGGACAACAGAAGTACATTTCTATCAGAAAAGCAAGGAAGACACCCTTAAGCAAGTAATCTATGGCTACTTAAGAGGAGAAATTTCAGGGGCACACCACAAAAGATGTCAAAAATGATCATAAATACCAAAAGATTGCTCAACTTTGGCTATCAATAAGTATTCAACAATTCAATATTCAAAAGCAATATTCACAAAATATTGGGGGTTCGTGTGGGGGCACATTTTATCACTGATCCACGTACTAAAGAAGAATGTATTTTCAGAAGTAACAGTCATAGCATCAAGTGAGAATTCCAGATAAAACCTCTTTGTCTCTCTTGGGGTTTGCAAAACAGTATGAAGCCTAGATAATTGTATGGGCCATATTACCTTCTTGAGAGGAAGGGTGGGATGAAAACACGAAATCCAAAAGGGATGTGGATCTGTGTTCTTATCGGCAATGACCTCCAAGTAATTGCAAGCAAAGTGGGAGAAGGTGGAAATAATTAGAGGCTTGCTCATACAAAACCAGAGCTGTGAGAACTTTAGCTAAGCCTGAATTCTTTTTATCATCTTCCTCTTATTCTAGAATCTGTTGCTGGATTCTGTGGGCAAGTTTGGATAAGGGTGATGCCAACAAATCAGGGCAAGCAAACTCCATAGAACTAAGTGACCAGGAATCATCCTTCTTGCCCCTTTGCCCACAAGCAGAAGCTTCTTAAAGCCAATGGGAGTTTCAGTTGGCAGGGACAGCTGCTCTTCCCTCCTGTTTAGCCTGACTCACTGCCTGGAGTCACACCTGTTGCAAAGACAGTCCTAGGGTTTCCCAGGACACAGGCTTATCTGGAGCAGGAACCCAGAAAAGGCTACACTGCAAAGCTCAGAAGAGTGGCCTTCGATCTCATAAGGTTGGGTCCGTGGCTGAGTTATCCACAGTTACTCCATTCAGTAGGCTTCAAAAATCAGGGGACAGAACATAATACTTGGGCAAAAGGATGTCTGCCAGGGTTCCCTCCCCACTCAGCAAAATAAGGGTGTATTCACATAGGCATACCACAATGAGTGGATGTTGAGCCAATAGGTGACAGCCATACTTAACTATGAGCAGCGGCAGATGGGGACTGCTGATTCATCTTCCCCCATTCCAATTTTGCAGTGAGTAGTCACAAGCCAAATACTCTTGACTGCAGTTTCATATCCTGAGGTCAAGTACGGCTCTTTTGGAGTCCACACACTGTACAACATGAACAAGTCTTTCAGGTTGCCCATCAGCAGTATAGGTAGTTCTCGACTTACGACCACGATTGGGACTGGAATCCCATCGTAAATTGTTGTGGTCACAAGATGAGTCAGAGCCATTTTAAAAAACATTTTTACCGCAATCGTTAAGCAAATCACCCTACTGGTAAAGCGAATCCAGTTTCCCCAATAGGCAGATTTGCTGGAAATCAGCACAAAAAGTTGCAAATACGCTGAACCTGTCATATATGCTAGCCGGTCACCAAGCTCCTAAATTGTGATCATGTGACTGCGGGTGTGTGTGATGGCCATAAGTGCGAGGATGGATCGTAAGTTATTTTTTCTCAGGCTGTTTTCACTTTGAATCATTAAACGGAGAGCTGTAAGTCCAGAACTACCTGTCTAGAGGAAATCCATCTGCTGAGCTGGCTGGAAACATAAATAATGACTCGGGATGCAAAAGAGGTAAACCACCAGATTTCATCACAAGGAAAGCCGTGATAACCTTAGGATAGGATGGAGGGAGTCCCATGTTCATCTCTCTCCTCTTTGCACTTCCCTGCAATAAGCTAGTTCTCAGATCTTTTCCTCTCTTGCAATAGGTAGCTGACACGAGATCACACTGGGAAATCTCCTCATCCCATCACAGGACTCGCTTCTTCTTACTCCCAGACCAAGTATGGATTAATCTGATTCTGATCCTTCCTTGATGAAACCAACAGGTGTGAAAATTAGTGGCATTTTTCAGAGAGAACTGGTCAGATGACCGGTTTCAGAGTGTCATCAGAGCTGAATGGGAGCTTGTAATCATGTTCCCTTCCCTGAGGTCAAGGGTAATGTAAGCAGTTTTGATGGTGGAATACGAAAGGTATACTTTTGGACAGACACTAACAATCACAGATTTGAAAATAGGGGCAGACTGACCTTGAAGATAAGGAGCTGGTTAGCAAGGCATGACAGATGCAGGATGCAGGCTGAGGCAGCCCTATTTATATACTTTGCTTTTTAAACACAGTAAAAGTTCTATTGTGTCTCCTGCCTTCCAAAAGTTGAGGGAGGAGGCATACGAATGGCTACAAAGACATACACTTAAGAACAGAGATGGCCCATAGCCAGGGTAATGGTAAGGGGGTAAGGTACAGGGTGAGGAACCCACGGAGTGCTAAGTCAACAATGGCCATCTCACTACTATCAAGAAGCAGTTCATTCATTGTTTTTTTTAGGTGAGGAGGAATCACAAAAATTCATTTATCATTTTAGGGAACAGAGCATCCATAAAATTTGAGAACTCCCAGGTAAGGATAATAATAGCTAAAGGACAACCTCCAAGGATATGAATCTAGTAAGGCAATTGGACTAGAATCACTACTAGACCCTTTTTAGTTCTCTTTAAACAATCTGATGTAGGCTATTGGTATGGATAAGAGGGAAGATTTTATGCCATCCCACCAAAATACAAGCTTCCTGCTGAAAACAAATCACTTTGTCTTCTCTGATCCAATTCAATGCTAAAAATTGGGGGAAGTTTGCATGGGGATATTTAATTTACCTGTGTTTTATTGTGTAATTTATGTACACAAGGTTTGATGGGTTTGTTATCGTCTTTATTCCTGTTTTATTAACTTCCTGTAGGAAAGCACTTTATATTTCTCATGCGTTGCCGTGTTGCACCTGCTTCCAATGCAGTTGCTGCTTGAAATGCATTAATAAATGTGGTACAATATTTCCATATGTATAATGTAGCCAAATTGTATATACATTTATGCAAAGTTGTAGTTGTATAACTGTAGTAGGCAGAAATTGAAATACCATGTATATTTAATAATTTATATTTACAGCACAAGTGGATGTCGCAAGCCATAGTACAGTGCTGTAATCTGGAGAACACTGGGAAATCGCACTGCTATTTCAAATTGTTTGCAGTTTCTTTTCTTTTTTAAAATTCTACTAATGAACATGCATTTGCACAGCTGTGCAGGAATACAGTATATAAATAGTGTGGTGGTTCGCAACTGCTCAGCTAGGGGAAAAAATAGCCTTAAAATAAAATATTTAAAAAATATTCTGTGTCTGCAAACATTAATAAGCCATCTGGAATCAAAGGAGTAAAATAGGAAAAATTTGCAAAACTGGTTTTAAGCTTTTAAAATGATTCACCTGGATGAAAGTTATACTGTTGTTTGGCTGGAACATATATAACATGCAATCTATGGAAACAAAAAATAATGGTGGGTGGGTGCATATTTAAAGTATTCTGCAGAAAAATATCTATAAAAGGAACAATAGTATCAGGGGAATGTGTTTGGAAATACCATTTGAGAAAATCAAACCCCACAGTTCTAGGATAAAATATTTGTTTCAATTACTTCATTATTTATTTTTGCTTTTAGCTGTAAGGCACTTTACACTGTTTACAGAGTTCCACTATGGAAATGAAAACATGATGCACAAAAGGCCACAAATGCCAAATTTAAGCCCAAACAAAATCAAAACTTTCTCTGCAAGATTTCTAAAGAAATAAATAGGAAATGTAAGAAACCAGCCAGCCAGCAAAAAATTAAACCTGCAATTGAACTGGCATGCATTAATATAAGCTTATTGAAGACTGTACAATACATCTAAGATCTTGGAGTTGCCCAGATACAGTAAGACTGCAACTCTTAGAAAGTGAATTTTTATGGAATATTCAAAAGGATATTATTTCTACAGCGAAGACGGGTTTGTGGACAGTCCAGTGGAAATTTCTGTTCCTATATGTACATTTCCATTTGTATGGAAATCTCTGTAGAATGCTGCAGTCGGTGGCTTCATCACAAAAATATCTCCAAGCAAACCTGAGAACATTTATTAAATGTTGCAGTGCAGCTAAAACATTGATCTTCTGCACCGAAGGACATTGTCTATTATTTCTGACAGATGATCATATCTGTCATGTCTGATTCTTGCATTCACAGAATCATCTGATTTTTACGGTCACCAATCACTGAGAGGTATACTAATAAAAATGCAGGTGTCCCCATTACCTTCATAATAAACATTTGAAGATCAAATCTAAGTCTAAGTATATTGATGACATCCATCAATATATCACACTCATGAGTACTACCCTCAGAAGGAAAGAAGGACAAATTAAGGTGGCAGTTGTTTTTTGTAATGATGTGAATAACTCAGAGAGCCAGGTGGAGCTTAATTAATGGAACCTAACTTATTCATGCATCTCAAGTTATCCCCTCAGCAATAGGTAATGTATTTCAGCTAATTGCAACATGTAACCAGTTGCAGTAAAACTGCTGGTTAGCTGCTTGTAAGTCATATCATCAAGAGTAGGAAAACAAGCAACCAGGATGTTTAGCAAGTGGGAGGGAAAATAAGGATAAAGAGGAAGAGATTTCATTAGTATAGACAGGATAAAACAATCAAAATAATGTGTGCAGTATGTAGAGATGTTTCTGTTGGGAAAATCACATGTCAGCAATCTCCTCTTTAGTTATTATTATTAATATACATATACAGTACACTGCTGCTCCATGAAGCTTAGATTCAACACGTTAAAAGTGGGCAATTAAGTATCTTTAACCCTTGTTGACATTTTGCAAATAACATCAATATTTCTTTGTACAAATAATGGCCATCTATAAATATTCCTTTGGAAAAATGCCAGAAATGTGCTTGATTACTCTGTAGTATGCCAGCATAAAAATGAAAGGAATTGCTAAAGTCTGGGATTCAATAATAGTGGAGAGTGTGCCTCTGTGTGTGAGTGTGTGTGTGTGAGAGAGAGAAAGGAGTGGGGTGGGGAAGGCCTGTATAAAACACTTAAAAGGACATTTTGCAGTGAGTGTTAAGGTGAATAAAGAACCTCACATGAAGCAGCCATAGGACTTTCAAAGCTCAGAAAATTGCTCAGAGAGCTACCTCCAGATGTCTCAGTTTGTGTGTGTATGCACAGAACCTATTTTCCTGAGACCACCAGTGAAGCAATGCGGCAGTGTGTACACATAGAGGCAGCAAAAGCGTTTGGAGCACTCCTCTCTTGCCAACGATGCTGTTATTTCAACCATTACACTTAAGAGGTGCTTCTTGGGTGCCAAAGTGAGTTGCAAAGCCCGTGTTTCAAATGCCTTCTACAGCCCTAATAATATATATGTCATCTGGAGTGTAGGTATAAGACGGGTATAATAAGCAGATGTAAGATCACCCTGTGGAGGGAGGAAAGCCTGAAGAAAACACATGGGCAGAACCAGACATCATTGCAAATGTCAGGTTGTCTCATGTCAATATCTTCCCACTCTGTAAATGTGCAATGCAATCTAGCCCCATGATACATCACCATCATCATAGAGTGAACATTTTTCACTCTTGCCCTTGGCAAGCCATAATGTGTTGAAACAGTGTAATTAACATCTGTAGGCAAATGAAATGATATTGCAAAGTGGCACGCAGCTGCTTTCAGATTCATGTTTTAATTATGGCTTCATTCAGGTGTAATACCAAATGTGTGTGACCTTCAGCCTCGTGTTCTTTTTTCACTGGCCATAAAATGATCCCAAACAAACCAATATGAACTTGGGATTGTTTCCATCAATTACACCTTAGATTATGTATCGTGTTCAACTGCCAAACTGTGATCATAAACAAAGGAGAAACTTCTGATAGACAAAGGCATTCATGACTACTGTACTGAGACTTTCATAAGCTAATTCACAATTAAATCATGATCTAATAGAGGAATAGCAGTCACAGATCCCTAAAGGAGGCTCCAATGCTGCATAAAACAATCCAGGATCATAGGCTGCCCACTGATGCCTCAATGTTATGTAGAAATACAGCCAATATTTGCCCTTATTTGCACTAGCATCAAAAAACCAAAACATGTTCCTAACAAAAATAGTAACAATGCACATTAGACAACATGCATTTGGTGCCAATCAACTTCTTACTTGGATTAAATATTCTAACATTTATTATTTAAAAGAAAAGATTTCACGCACCTACACCATCTGGTAACATTTCAAGGAGATTCTGAGACATGAGGAGGTCAGTTAAAGAGGTCAGACCATTTATTTCTTCAGGTAGCTTTTCCAGTTTGTTTTCAGAGATATCCAGACACAGCAGGTTTTTCAGGTTTCCTATTTCCTACAAAACAAAAGACAAAGTCATGTCTCAATGTGCCAATGCCCAGAGATCTGACATTTGTCCAATTACAACATTCCTAAGGACAAATCCTCCCTACTGGATGATAACACACTTGTGATGATATCACAAATAAATCACCAGTAAAATTTGTATGTGCGGCACTCAGCATGGGCCAACAATTTGTTAGTATATTTTCAGACTTTGAGGGTACATTAAACCCACACCCAACTCTTAGTACTGGCTCAGGGTTCAACAGTTCACCCTAAAAGGGTGAAGTACATGAATTCAATTTTCGCTTTCTGTTGACCTGAAGAAAATGTCAGGACTCATTCAAGGATAGCATACATAGATTTTATGCCTTCATTTGTTTTACAAGAAGTTTTACTGAAGCAACATTTTAAATATTTATTTCCCTGATTTATATACAAATCCTGCTACTAGATCATTGAAACGTGTTTTGACTGCAGTTAGCAGTCATTTCTCTCAGCACTCCTTCTGCTAAATCAACACAGAGGAAGGCGGACATACCCAAACAGCCACTCTGCACCTGCTCTGTTGAACATCTAATCCCGTTGTAGGACAAGATTAAAAACAAGTAACCAAAACTACCCCTTTATGACAGAGTCTAATGAATAGGGGTGAGCAACTATGTCCCCTTTATGACCTGCGGACTCAACTTTTGTCTGAGGTAGTATAGGGTTTCCTGTCTGAGCCAGGGGTTGGACTAGAAGATTGCGAAGGTCCCTTCCAACTCTATTATTCTGTAACGTCCAGACTTCTGGGAGTTGAAATCCACAGGTTGTAAAGTTGCCATTGTTGTCTACCCCTGCTAAAGAAAGTAAGTTTCTGCATGCTCTGTTTCTAATTTCCAAGGCAGAAAACTCCTAGAGTTGGGCACCCTGTTTCATTATTATCAGTTCTTCAAAATATCTGTTTATAAACCTTCCCTAAAGTATTTCAAAGGTGCTAAATCAGGAGGGCAATCTTATCAGTATAGATCTGTATGCTCACAAATCTTCCTCTAAAATGGGACGAATTCTGAAGAAACTATTTGGCATTCAGTCATATATCTAATTCTGTGAATATTTCACAGAACCAGACCTTAATATTTAGCTGTTCCACTGTCGCCAAGTTCTCCACTGCTCAGGGGAAAAGGTGTTATCTTACTTCCAAGTAAACAAGCATAATGCTTTCATAAACAATACTTTGCCAGAGAAAGAACCAGCATAATGTCCTTGCCCCAAAACAACTTCATCAGCTTCAAAATGGAGACATAGATAATGAAGATGAAGAGGTGCTAACATACTGAGAATAAACATGTAATGAAAACACTTTTTCTAAAATAATAGCATACTAAGTTTTCAATGTTTTTATTTCAATAAGCAGGTGAGTTTAGTTGCAAAGATCCAGGAAGTATCTATTCTTACCTGAGGTATTTCTGCCAACTGGTTTCCATCTAACCAGAGGTCTTTAAGGTTATAAAGTGCACCTATAGTTCCTGGCTGCAATATATAAAAGACAGGAGGCCACAATTAGGATTAAATAATATAGCACAATAACCCATAAAGAAATCCTACTTCATTTTATTTCATCCTAAATAGCCAATTTTTTTTTGCAAATAAATAAAGTTAAGCACAAAAAATGATCATTGCCATTCCCCATTAGCTATCCCCTTGCTCCTTATTAGATTAGGGACAGGCAATGTGTTGCCTTTTGGAATACTGAATGCCACTCCTGACTGTTAGCCTAATTAATCTACGGTAATCAATTGTACAAATCCTTCCATGCTGCTGGCAGTTCAAAACTTCAAGGAGGTGAAGGAAAGGTGCAGAGTAGCCTACTACGGTTTCTTGACTTCTATGTTGACTTCTGATAACTTTACACCTACTATGGCTTCGTTCAATCAGAAAAGTCAGCTATTTCCCATAACTACAACATACTTAAGATAATTTAACCAGGATGCACCTCTTCCCAGTAATGAAGAAGCAGCAATGGAGGAAGAAAGTACTGTCCACTGTCCACAGACATGATATGGATCAGTGGTGAAATCCAATTTTTTTTACTACCGGTTCTGTGGGCGTGGTTTTGTGGGCGTGGTGTGGCTTTGTGGGCCTGGCAGGGGAAAGATACTGCAAAATTCCCATTCCCTCCCCACTCCAGGGGAAGGATATTGCAAAATCTCCATTCTCATCCTACTCTGGGACCACTCAAAGGTGGTATTTGCTGGTTCTCCGAACTATTCAAAATTTCCACTACCGGTTCTCCAGAACCTGTCAGAACCTGCTGGATTTCACCCCTGATATGGATGCAATTAATGAAACAACTTTTTAAAAAATTGGAGACAGAATGGAATAAACACACTGTGGAAGTAACTAAAGACATAGCAGGTATATCTGAGCAAAAGAATAAATATTTTATGGAAATGTCACAGCAAGTAGCAGATACAACTTAAGTAATCAACAAAGCTTATGATATGGCTACAAGTAATAATCTAGAGCTAAGCAAGGCTTAAAAGAGTATTTCTGAAATAAAGACTGAATTAGCAGATTTACAGGATTGTTAACAGGAGACATAATTTAAGGATCAAAGGAGTGTCAAAGAAAACTGGAACAACCCTTTTGGCTGTTTATCTCATTTCTAAAATTAATGACCTGAGCTCTGACTTGAACCTAAGGGGTAAAGTTATTGAATGTGCTCATTGGGTTTATTCCCTTAGGAACACACAAAAACCTAGACACATCTTGGTCATATTTGTAAATTCAACTTAGAAGATAAAATTATAAGAAAATCACGTGAACTGGAGGAGATTAAATGGGACAATGAGAAAACATCCTTCTTCCAAGACATCAGCGAGGAAAGGAAATTAAACCACTGATAGAAAAAAGTATGCAGGACAACTTTCATTAAGAGTTGGGGGTTTCCTTTTAACTTACATAATTATTTTAAAGTCATAAAGAAAAAAGTTATTTATATTCTATTGATGATGCTATAATCATGCATAAAAGTATACACATGGAAAAAACAATTAAAATACTATTTTTGAAGTCTTAAAAATTCTTTTTACAGATTTGATTTAGAATAAAATATCTTCTGAACTGAAGAACCACCTATTTTCTTTCATTTTCTCATAATCTGAAAGCACATCCCTCTCATACAGTTTTTTGGGGTAGGGTGGGGAAGTGGTTTTGGGTCTCCCATGCTGGCCCCTTCAAATGTTTCAACTGAATGTGATAGTCTATATTGATTGATCATGCAAATTATAAAGATTATATGTAAACACTATTGACTTAAGAAATCCATCATAACTTTCACATTAACTATAGCTAATTCTCTTGCTGACTATGAACTGTTCTCAGATTCACACACAAACAAAGCCTTCAATACAAGATTACACATAGATTGTACATATCTGCAGAGGAACATATTCTCTCTATGCAATTTTAAATTAAATAAAATCCATACACACAAACATGCATATACACTTTTAAAAACATAAGAATTATGGGTAGATATAACCAGCTTAATTTTTTAAAAGTTCCATTGTTGGATTTTTAAAATTGGTTTGCTAGGATCTCTTGAGAATTATGCCTACACTGTTCCTGCAACCTAAGAAAAAATATATTTTTATTTCAAATGTTTGCAGGACCCAGAATGACTTGGGAAAACTGCATTTATTTATTTTTTCCTTTTCAATTCTTTTAATTTTCAAATCTACAGAGTAAATTGAATTACTGTTATTAGGAACCTAACCTCAGAATATATTTAGTTACCGGGTGCATTTTGTGGATATTAAGTAACAGCCTCTATTCTTTTTCATTCTTTTACAGGTTGATTTCCAGTGGTACAGTGGTGGGAGGGAATGAGAAACCTTAATATTTCTTGCCTAGATTATTAAAACATTAATCTCTTCCTTGGGCGTTTCTTTTTTAAAATGTTAATTTATAAGGGTTTATTTATAGCACTACTCATTAACCAACTTGAAACCCTGTCTTGAAGGATAGGCAAGATACATAGCAATGTTAGTTGCTTGTACACATTGAAGTGTAAAATATTTGTATTTGTTTTTTAAAAAAAGACGGCCTAACCTATACCAGTGATGACTAACCTTTTTCCCTTCATATGCCAAAAGTGGGGGGCAGGGCAGAGGGGGGGAGTCGCGCGTGTGTGCCCACACCCATAAGGAGGCCCTCCGGAGGCCGGAAACCACCCATTTTCTGACTTCCAGTGG
>JANHFK010003580.1:0-19765 GCA_036250565.1 Sibynophis collaris | reverse complement strand
GCGGGGGGGGGGAGTGAAATTCAAGGCTATCCTTGAATTGCTGATGGGGAGGAAGTGGCTGAAAGCTGATCTGCCCTAAAGCCTTGCTGTATTTATCTAGTAATTTCTGCAATGCTTGCATCATTCTAGTGAGATTCCTATCAATAGACAAGTAGCCATGAAACACATTGCTCTGATCAATTCCTGGTCTCATTTCTGGTTCTTCGAACCCATGTAGTAAAGGTTGGTAAGGCACTACACAGAACAAGTTATTTTTTAAAGTAAATCACTACTTCAACATAGCAGAGCTATGGCAGTGAACCCCAGCAGACTAGCCCAAGTCAAACATTAAACATTTATTGGTCTTTCGTGTGATGACAGTGGTCACTCTATGTAAGAGCTCATTTTAAAACAGGGACTCCTGCATCTTAAATACCAACTTTCAGAGCAAGGATGGACAACTATTTGATGACCAGAATTTGCAATTCAAAGTGGCAGAGAGACTAGATGGGGCAATTATAGATGGGGCAATTATGCAAAATGTACTGAGCCACTTCAGGCTTTAAACACGTTTTTATTAAAGTTCTCAGGGAAAGAACTTTGGTTTAAGTGTGCCAAACCTATTTTCAAAGACACATAACTATTTTACCAAGTGTCCCACCTAAAACGTTGAAATGGGTTTTTGGTAAGTGTATTCTGAAACTGACAGTGTGATCAGAAGGGGGTTCGGGGACCATGAAAAAAAGAAGGGATTGGTGGCCACAGGATGTCTGCATTGACTATAACTTCTTATGAAACCGTGAATTGCAACTGCTTTCTTTCCACATGAGATATTGTCTCCAATGAGCCAATTTATCAGCCCTGTTCTTGATACTTAACGGGAAGCAATTAGCTGTTGGTTAAGATGGATGGAATAGGGAACATTTTAACTTGTCTGGGCTACACCGTTTGTCTCAATCAGAGGAAAACTTTTAACGAGTGGGAGGCAATGAAGCACCACATTAAATCACCAGAGATTCAGTGGCATCTGCCAGCCAATTTTCTTTCTGGAGTTTGTTCTCCAGGACAATTAGCAAGTATAGTCATCCCTCATATCCATTCTCAGCAGCAAAAGTAGCATTTCATATGGGGTTGGATTTTTGGTTGGGGTTGTTGTCATTTTTTTTGAAACTGCATGGTCAAACTAATAATTAAATACTGAGGCACCTTATTATCTTTTGCTCAGAAGTATCCCCCAGAACTACAATTATATACATGTGCTAATCAGGTGTTAAATAATAGTCTTGAGACATCTATCAGCTTCCCTACAACATCTGAAGCTGCTTAAGAATTTTTCCGGATTCTATATCATTGGTGAGTTCCAGCCAGCGATTGCAGGTATCTGTTTGTAAGTCATAGGTGTCCTCAGATCTGAGTAGTGTGAAATTTCTCCTTTTTTTTTTCTTTATTGCTATGCTTATCTAAATTGAGAATATATTGATCCCTT
Source organism: Sibynophis collaris (assembly GCA_036250565.1). Taxonomy (NCBI): domain Eukaryota; kingdom Metazoa; phylum Chordata; class Lepidosauria; order Squamata; family Sibynophiidae; genus Sibynophis; species Sibynophis collaris. The sequence continues at coordinate 18,300 of JANHFK010003580.1, read as the reverse complement.
AATTCATGTTTTCCTTTTGTTGTTGAGTTTAGTACCAACACAATTTTTAACACGTCTGTATACCATTAAATTCTTCTTGGGGTAACGGCAATTTCATTTAACTATAAACACCAATTTATCTTTAGGAGAATCAAATCTATTATTTGAAGAAGATATATAAAACTGAAAAAGACAATTTTACATTTTAAAAAAGGTTTGGAAAGGATTCAGTTCTATAAATTACGAAGATTACCTTGTAAGAGGGTTTCCACTGAAGTCTGCTACCTGTAATGATTTGCAAAATGAGATGCTTTCAGGGATTTCAGGAATATCTGGAGGAGAGAAAATCAGATATTAATTATCTGACTAATATTAATTATCTCCTGCAATCAGAAAATCAAATGTTTAAGGGCCATATTCGCGGATCCAAAGAGAGTCCCTACTACAATACTTAAGCTCAAGACTGGTATGCCCAAAGTAGTAGTAAGAGCAGGGCAGTTAGTAATTATACTATGTATTGGTTGAAGACAACTCTCTTTCCTAATAGACTGGTTCCACTAATTCTGTAACATGATTACTTCTCACCATGGGTGTTAGCAGTGAACCAGACATTAAGATGCTCCGAACTTGCCGTAGACCTACTTCTCTCTTCTGTTTTTGACCAGGGAAAAAGGCAGTCTCTCAAAAAAGTTGAATGATACTAAATACCAAATTAAGGTCTTTCCTGTAAGAGCAGAATGCTAATACCAAAAAGCATTTGGCAATCCACAAGCTACCTACAGGTATTAACTTTTCCCAGGTTGAATAAGGACTTTTTTGAAGCCAGTAATAAATAGGCTTACATCTGCAGGGCAAATTCACCAAATGCCCACGAACCTAGGGATCCCAACTCCCAGTCTGTGGACCGGGACCGGTTCACAGCATGCCAGAAACTAGTTCGCACCAACAAGCTAAGCCCCATCTGCGGGATGCAGGCAGCACACCAAACCATACCCCCTCCAGTCCACGGAAAAATCTCTCTCCATAGAACTGGTCCCTAGTGCCCAAAAGGTTGGGGGCCGCTGCACTAACAGAACAGAACCTAGTCATTTGACTCTGGGGAAATAGAAAACACCTAACATTTATTGTTTCACTGCAATTGTACAGGGATCTGGACCAAAATTACATACTACCTCTGTTGCAATGTCTCTCAGGAAGGAGAGAAGAACATTATATGAACTATCTTCTTTCAGTCTCCAACCTTCCTTTCACCCACAGAATAGCCAAATTCTGTGAGACTACAATGAAAAGGCAGCAATAATTAAATTTCCAGACTTTTATTAATTCTATTTCATTAATTTTATCCATCTGATTTTCTTTTCTTTTACGCTGTTCTTTAATTATAATAATAAACTTGATTTAATAATGACAAATGAATCATGACTTTTACAAAATAGCATTTAGAGGAAAGAGATGAAATAGGCTTGATAAATGGAAGTCAAGCTTTAACAACAACAACAAAAGCATACAATTGTCTTTAGGATTTGGCAGTATAGGATAGTCCACCTCGGGAGTCATTAAGCAATCCCCAAGGGTCATTAAGTGAACCAATGGTTTGCTATGGGTATAGTTTTGCCAAAAACCAAAAGTGCCAGTTTTTGCAAAATCACTGTAAAACATGATCACATGACTGTGGGACATTGCAAACAGCTGTAAATGTGGCTGTGTAGCTGAGTGCCCAAACTTTGGTCATGTGACCATGGAAGGGGTCCGATTGTCAGAACTTTGAATCTGGGTCATATGGATCGAAGTTATGATCTTGGTTAATCATAATCATAACTTCAAACAATTACCAGTTGTAAGTCAAAGACTAGCTGTATCAGGTTTAATATATGAGTATTAAGAATTCCATACATCAATCATAGAGGAACATAGTTAGCTTATTTGTTTGACATTAGTCATAGGCCTGATTCACATATCACACTAAGCTGAGGTTGCTTTAATCATGATTTATTGAATGAACTGAGTTGGTGTAGACAGTGTCTTAAATCATGAGTGGCTTGTTACATATGGTATGGATCTAGCCATAGTCAGCACATACAAGTGGTATTAAGGGGGAAAAATCACCTTTTACATGGGTCTAAAGCAGGGGTGTCAAACTCATATCATCCCGGCGTTGTCACATGACATATAGGGACATTTTCCCCCTTCACTAAACTGGTCATGGACATGGGCAGTGTGTGATGCATCTCACCCACGGGCCACGAGTTTGACAACCCTGGTCTAAAGTATTCCAAGAATTTCATATATATTAATTTGACCGTCTTTTGATTAATCTCATAGTAAGCTTAACCTTATAGTAAATCCTAACCTTATAGTAAACCCTAACTTCAAAGAAATCAGGGTCTATGCTGTGACCACAAAGAAAGGAATTCCCCACAACATAGTTTCATTTATATCATTTGCAACCTGATTGCTTATTTTAATATTTTTAAAAAAACAATTATATAAGCCAACTTTAGGTTTTCTGTTTTGGTGGTCATATAAATCTAATAAAGAAATAAAATAAATGAATTTAAAACTCTTCATCTGTATTTAGAATTTTCACTCCCAGAGAACACAGAGTCTGAACACTGTCAACTTGTCCTAACAAGAATTTTTAACACATTCTCAATTAACAACTATAATTTTAAGGAAAATAAATGTATCAGGACTGAATTTTTGGCAAACTCTTCCAAAGCCAATAGTTGGGGATGGTAGCAGTACTAAGTAGAATAATAGGGAAAATGTCTGTTTAATATGGATCAAATAGTCTGATGTGCACCTGTTTATAAAATTGTGTTCTACAGCTAACCAGGTCAAAGAACATTTAATGGTGCTAGTTAATCAATCTCTTGAATATGCAGGATCCTTTCTGTCCTACGCACCATAGAATGCTCTTATTTATACATGTGACCGACCAGATGCTTTGGCAGTGGATACCCTGGCACTGCTAAACTGTAAGGCTATAAAGTATAAGCTCTATGACGCAGGATGGTGTAAACAGGCACTCCGTCAACTAAAAGTTAGCATGGCTAATGGGAAAAATGCCATGCAAGCAGGATTATAAATACGAGGACACACATTTCTCTCCATACACTTAATGCTAAGAGAATCACAGCTCAAATATGAACTGCAGTCACAGCTGAAAACTTACCTAAAGTGCAGCATGGGAATCTAATAAGACAGTCAGTCTGACATTACTACCTCATGCTGCCTCACTAAAATCTCACAACATGGCAAGTGAAATCCCCGTTATCTGAACCAAGGTAGGTAAGAACGTGGCTGGAACAATTCCACTGTACTTTATCCAGCACCCTTTCTTGACTTCCTGTGAAGTTTCTGTAAGCGAAACCTAAACCATACCATACCCAGGTGGAAATATCTTCTTTTTTTTCTCTTAAATAGATTTAACCCCAGCATAAATTTATACTTAAGGCTTTAGAGATAACTTGTAAAGTAAAATTGCATGATGGCTCACCAGGGATTGTTGCATTCTTTATCATCCTAAGCAATGAAAGCAGAGAATGGGAACAGGAAAAAGAAGGGAAGAAAAATTCCCTTTGCTATATCAGCAGAGATAGTGCTCCTTGAAAAGAAGTAGCAGCCTTTTATAAAATTTTGCAAAAGTAATTCAGTCTATAGAAAAGGCCTACTAAGCCATAGTGGCTGCAAGAAACATTTTAGTATCCTTCTTACAACAACAGCTTTATTAGGACAGCTCTAAGATGTTCAGAGATATTTGTTTTAATGTACCAACTTTAATTCTAGTTTGTTTTATAACGTAATATAACACAAAACAACGTAACTTAACATAACGTAACTTAACATAACATCTCTATAGTTATTTTCATATTCCAAGGAATATATATGTGTTCCTTGTAGATGGAGAGATGTTTACGTACAGCTGGATCTCTATATTTTCAAAAGTATAACAGTGCATCCCTGGAACTTAATAACCACACTTATGGACCTAAATTAAGTGCCACTAGGTGGAGCCTAATGTGGACATCTGATTCTCTTCCCAGATTTCTAACCATTATAGACTTAAATAATGGCAATAGAGATTCTGGATTTTTTCAATCCAGTTCTATCTAAAATTTCCTTTTTTTACAGCTTGCTTCTTGAAGAGATTTAAAGATCTCAAAGGTTTAGCTGTTTTTCTGGCTTTTGAGCTAATTCGTTACAATTAAACTAGAATATTGGATTGCAGGATTCCTTTCCTCTATTAGTCAGTTAACTTTTTTATACATATAAACAAAAGAGAAGTTTTCAACATCCTTTAAACAAATGTAACACCAACAAACAGCATTATCAAATGAGGGGATTCTAGCTTGGGTTTGCCAATCAAAAATTTAATTATTATCCAGAGTAACATGTGATTAGTACAGCACACAAAACTCTTATGGTTAGGCCTAGTATAATGTCCGAACTAGAACCAACTAATGTGTTAACCTGTAGTTAGGGAAAAGTAGTTTAACGTGTTTTGCTAAATGAAAACAAGGTCTGACATCTGTACACTACGAAAACCGTTGGGGTCATGACCCTTAACTGGGCAAAACAATGCACCATAGGGCAACAATTTCTGAACCAAAGTACTTCAAATGGACTAATTTACAGAATATGTCCAAAATCCAGGATCCATGATTCCTGAGAGAATGAATTTGGGGATGTTGTGATTGCTCCCATGCTACTGGCGGCTGCTGTGGTCATGTGATCTTCAGTTTAACTGTTCTGTGACAGTTTCCCAGCCAATCTCATAATCCCTCACACACTCCTCCAACTCAGCAGAAGCATTTATCTGCCTGCTGCCTTGGACTTGCAACTTCCTGCTGGCTTCCCCACTAACTTTCTCCCTGCAAGCTTCCCATAAGTAAAGTAAATGGAGAAGCTAACAGGAATTTGAGGGAGGGGAAGGGGGATAATGGCAGAGGGAAGGAGGAGAGCAGGGTGGAGCAGTGAGGAAGGAATGGAAGAAGAGAAGAAAAGTAGAAAGGGTGGGAGAGAGGGAGAGAGGGAAGGAAAGAAGGATGAGTCAACAGGGCCTGGGTTTTCTAGTATTATTTAAACCAGAGCACAGGATGGATGATTTAGGTTTGATTTCTCTTTCCAGCCTCCAGACATGGAAGAACTAGAATACAATGTAAAGAAAATGAGAAGGAGAATTACAAGACCGACAAAATTGTGCTCATCATTATTGGCCAGATATTGTCCAGCCACGCACCATACAACTTAATTGGGAGCAACCAGAAGACCAATGAGCTAGAGAAGCCCTTCTCAATTTGTTATGGTATTCAAACTAATACTTCTTCCTTTAATCTCACAGGATATTTGAAATAAAAATTCCAATAGGTATAATTCCATCTTCAGATTGTCCTGTTAAAAACTAACGGTTAATGCTTGTTCTAAACTCTGACACCATTTCTGCTTTCTTCAGTCTCACATTCAGGGCAATATGATATTATCTGAGATTCTCTCATTTCTCAAATCCATATTTTTGTTGGAATTAATCTGAATCAAATTAACATTTTCAATTTTGAAGGATTCTCCTGACTAAACCACATGAAACAGACAGCTTTTAAGGATGAAAACAAGACTAGTCTCAGAAGGAAGAAGTACTTGTTCCCAGCCTTTTTAAAGAAAATTTGTATTTGGCAACACAAATGTGTAAAAGATTCACAAACTGGTTAGAATATACAATTACTTATGGTACAAGCTTGTAGATTTATTAGTAATTACTAATATCCGCTATTAAAAAGTGCTGTTTCATGGTATTCTGCACAAAACATTTAGTTAATGCTTTGATTGTTTTCAAAATGAGTGTGCTTGTATGTATATATAGTTAGATCTTTATCGTCACATACATATTCTCTTTGATATTAAGATATATTCCACACCCTTAATTATGCTACCTGAAATACCTGTAAATGAAGAAGTAGTTTTGATTAAATACAAATAACTTGGAAGTAAAGAAAGTTCCTAAGAAATATCATATACTTTGATATTTCCAACATTTACACTGAAAAATAAATCTATGAAGCTCGATTGTATTTTAGCTGTGAAGCTTCTTCAATAAGAAACTTAGTGTAGTTTTAAGTACTGAGACTGCAAGCAACATACAAAGAAGTTTATAATGGAATAGCTGTTAAGTGAAATATTACATTGTAGCCACATTTTAAAAATCCCTAAAATAGGAAAAGCTTAAAGCAGAAAAAAAACAAGAATAACAATTATAGCAAATGCTCAACACAAAGCACATTACTCAACAATGTTTAAAATGTCCTCCTTTAGCCTCTTCAGTAAAATATCTACAATACTTTTTTTTTTAATGGCAGCAAGATCACCCAGTTGGATGGTTTCATTATAACTAGAATACACATATCACTATATTCACAATGGCTAGCAAAACCTACTTCCAGCTCTCATATAACCAGAATTTTGATCAGGTATTTTCCAAATTTAGACCCTTGAAAAGAAAAGAACCTAAAGAAAGTGTCAGATCAGTTATAAAGAGAAAAGTTAATTATTTATTGATCAGGAAAGTATATGCAATAGCTATCCTTATATAACGGGTATAGGAAGGATTGTTCATGTTAGGCCAAAGGAAGATAACTTCTTTTAAAAATGAACATTTTTTTTCCTCACAGTTCTAATTGTCTGCTACTCTCTGGGCAGGGCTGAGGTAACGATGGAAAACTAATTCTTAAAAGTCTTCTTCCTTTAACTGTGTCGTCTCTTCTATCTTCCCTATGCAGCAGACTGCAGGGAAAGAGCTAATGTTTATCAAGTTACTGAATGATTAAAGGTGTTTTTTTTTAATTAAGCCAAGAAAGAGAGTTAGATGTAGTGGCTGAAGTCCTGGAATAAGACTTGGAAGAACACAAGTTTAAGTCTGTCTTCTGCCAGGGAAATTCCCTGGGTGACTTTAAGCCAGCCAATTACACTCAAGCTCATCTGCCCTATAAAGTTGTTACTATGGGGATCAAATAAAGAGAGAATGCTGCATGAGAGAAGAATTCCATGAACTCCTGGACAAAAGGTGGGAAAGAAATCTAATAAACAAATGACAATAAGAGGCTCATGTGGTCTAGGACCACAGTTTGTATGCCCAAGTGATGAATAAATACTTTTAAACTCAAAAGCAAAATTGAAGCAAAATAAAAACAGGCATGTAAAATTTGGTGGGTACTTGTCAGGAAAAAGAGCAAAGATGCTGGATCACAGTAAAGCATTTTAAAAGCAATTTCTTCCCTTCAGGGATTTCCAAGAGGTAGGCCTTCATTTATAACTTTTATGCTTGTGACAACAAGGTTGAGGAGGGCACCAATATCAAATGAAATGCTAATCATTAGCTTGTAGAGTGCAATTGTTATTAAAAACAACAGAAAAGGGTTACTAGCCTCCATTGTTGCTTTAAATAATCATTTTCTAATCTAACACCCTCTAAATATACAAGATATCAGCCTTTAATGTGGAAGTATTATATGAAGGGGAAATCTGGTTTAAATAATACCTGGGTAGGCTTTTGGTTATAGGATTCTCAGGAATATATTTAGCAACTGTGAATGTTTTAAAATAATCCCAACAAAAATTATCTGCCATTTTTTTCCTCAAAAGTATTCATGGAATACATACTGTTTGTACAGCCTATACCACAATTTTCTTAGACATGTCAATGAAAATAATATTAACTAACGTCTTTTGGGACCAAGGTATGGTCAGCAGCATATTTCTTCTATTTGCTAGTTCTTAATCTCATATCAAGCTTTAAAAAGACCCTTTCAAACTATGAGTTCCCCTATCCCATACTGTCTACAAAAATCAATTAAAATAAGCTTTCCCCCTTTCTTATACAATGATATGCAAAATAATGTGCAACATCTAGACAATGACTGGATTTATGCATCATGCTTGGCAGTGTTTACTAAATAATTCACAGGTGGCTGAGCTGTAACAAGACACTATTCCTCCTCCCCCCTCCAAAAAAAAAACACACAATGGCCTTGTTAATACCATACACCAAGGAAAAACTAAAAAAAATCCCATTATGCAAAGTGTGAATCCAGGCATTTGATGAACGCACTGCATAAAGCTTGTCCAGTCCTGCAAAGTAACTGCTGTTGCTCAAATAATGTGGATATGTAGCAAACTCTGCATGTCACAGTTAAAACAGCATAAAAAAGGCAGTCATAATACAGGGCTTGGGCCAGTCTTAAGATCTATTCAAACAAAGAAGGATGGACAGGGAAAATTTCATGCCAAGCTAACATGGGACCTTATTATGTTAGGCAGGCCCTTCATTAACTTGCTTTTCATTTGGACATTAATGGTTTGTTTTTCCAAGTCAGTCATGAAGAGTTAGAAGAGATGCATTAATCTATTTGCCAACTAATTCTATAGTGTAACAATTAAGGCTGACTCATGTTCAACTGTGCTGTAAAAAAGCCCTAATACAGATTTACACATATTCATGCTTACCATTTCGAGACAAATCAAGTTCTACCAGCTGCATGAAGTTTGCTATCTCTGGCGGAAGTCGCTGGATTTCATTATCGCTAAGCCCAAGTTTTCGTAATTTTATAAGTTGAAAAAAAGGCTGAAAAAGAAAACAATTTTCCATTCAATACATGCAAAAAAAAGAGGTAATTTTGGTGCTTCATATGAAGAAGGAAGTTTTAATAAGGATGAAGAATAGTGTCCAACACTAATGAACATTGAGCATTATCCTGTTAATTGAGTTTCTCATAATCAGCCCATGTTTCAGCATGAGAGGAAACAAATCAATTCCAAGATCAATGTGAGACAATATTATAGATTTTACTTTGGTGTCATTATCCCATGACCTTTTGTATAGTCGTATATATCTTTGAAATCTGATGGACCCTAGGGAAAAAAACAATTTAAATTTTGCTGGAGGACCTAGCCAACACGTGCATTCATATCATCGCTCATTTTCATCTCTCTGTATGCGTATGTTCTCATAGATGAGCTTCAGGATAACTAAAATCCACCTCCATAAAGCAATGAATTTCCTACAGTATATGTTTAAAAGGGAAGATAATGTTCATAGTTCTTTTGTAATGAATATATGGCGTTGAAAAAGTACTCAGCAAAGTGAGAAAACAAAACTAAAGAGAAGTTAGTTAGAGAGCAGTATAAATATAGGTAAATATGTACTCTGCTTCACTGCCCATATCTGTCAAGATGCCATTTATACATCTATCTCCCTATTGTCTTGTTCTCTTCGATCTGTTAAGTCAGCAGTCTTTGGTTCCATCATTAAGACAGGGTCATCATCTAATGGGATCCAAGAAGAATGCCTTCTCTGTCGCTATTCCTCACCTTTGGAACAGCATCCCCCATAGGACACACATGTCTGCCACTCTCGCCTTAATTTTAAAAATCCTTAAAATTTGGCCTTTCTCCCACAACCTACTGGAGTTCTTGAAAGGCTCTGGTCCTATGGGAGACCACTTGCACTCTCTGTATCATCTGATGGCTTTATCTCTTTTTATACTAATACTTTATACTGCCCAGAATATTTCTTTTTTTCAATTGGGCTGCTTTACAATTCAATAAATACATTAAGTAAAGTAAATGGCACTTACACTATCTCAAGTTGCCCAAAACCATTTGGCAAATTGACCTAGAAGTAGATGTAGTATTGCCTGTCTTTCTTAAAGCCTTCCCACAATCAATTCAGCATGGCTGTGTTGCTTACACAACTTTATGGCATTCATATTTAGGCTATCATCGAGATAAGGTATTTATCTGTGCATAGTGTGAGCCCGCACATGCACAATAAAATCTAACAAACAAAGATACAGATCACAGAGTTGATCTCTGGATTTTATTCAAGTGATTCAAGTCTACTTTCACCACCTATTGCTTGAAATTATATAGTACATTGTTCAAGTATTACAGCCCACACAGGGAGCACCATGTAGCTTTAATAATACAAGTGTGAGCTCATCTCCCCACAATGAATAGGGTACTCATCACACAGAGTGTAAGAATCACAGAACCAGACGATAGACCTCTATTTGTCATTTTTCTCATGCATCATTTGTCTTATAGAATTTCCTGTACGGGGTGCTAATAGGGAACAGTTGAGTTCTCTATTAATGAAAAACAAACCACACTAACCTCAAGAGCACTTTTAGACAGAAGCATTATATCTGTTAATATTGCTATTTCTAAAAAATTAGGACTATCATAGCCTGATTTTAGGACTATCCAAAGGCATGAAGAAAAGCATTAGTGCACAACCAGCAATCTGCAAACTTAAACCTCATCAAGAGTTTACAACTAAAATTATAATACCTGCCAGCAGCAAATCCTATGTAGCCTCTGCGTAAAAGACATATTATTGTCTCTCTATGAATGTCTCTCTTAGAGAGATAGAGAAAGATAGCATAATGGGGGATAGGTCCCCAAATTTTATTTCAGATAAGCTGGGACATAAAGGGAAAAAATAGAAAAAATAACAAGATAGAAAAAAGAATATAATAAAAAAGAAAATATGAAATGAAGTGACTTCCCCCTTCATCACAAGTATAAGCAATTTTAGTCATTTATCACATTTTCTTAAAATGCGATAAATGATAACTTCTTCCCATATCCCATGTCTTTTAATTTTAATCAACACAGATCATTTAAAATTGTCGGCAAAATTTTAAAAAGAGATATTCTCAACTTTTATAACAGCATCGTTGTTGCATCTATCCAAATCAAATATGAACCCAAACATATTGCTTTAAATAATATCTCAACCTTTAATTTTAGAGAGTTAAAAAATCAGTATGAAACAGTGCTGTGACTATTAATAAAAAGGACAATAATTATAAAAGAAAAAAACAGCTCGACAGTTGAATCATCTATCAGTCTACAGGGGAAGGATGGAAACACTTGAACTACCAATTATATATCCTTACTATACAAACAAAACTTAATTCTAGTACTAACCAAAGGAACAAGTGACTACTAATCTTAATAAAGACAAGAAAAACATCCTGCCAATCATTTGCTTTCTGTATTATCAAGTATAGATTCAACATCAGATTATGACTTCATATAAGCAAGCAAACTAGAGCCTCTGTTCAAATGTGCTTTTTCCCTCCTTAAATGCGTTAAATCCTTGCCTCAAACATGATTTGTGGCAAAATACAATTTCAATATTCCAATCTGCAGGTTAAATTGATGTAATTATCACAAACAGAAACTAGATAACTGGAATCCATGAAAGAAAATAAAGTATATAATATGTAGCTTAATGCCACCTGTTTCGTAGCTTGATACTACCTCAGAAATTTTCTTGATTTGCATAGTAGTAAGTAAAAGCCTTTGTAAATTATAATTTTATTTGGCAGCTGGCCTGGTTAGAAAGAGGTCAGTCAAGAAAGGAAAACAAAATGTGCATTTATTTTCAAATGTACATAGATGTAATGCAGGAATGCAATATCCTAAAATCATCAGCCCTACTAGCTCTGCAATTTGCTTATGCAGAATTTTAGGGATGCTTCAAGACCACCACAGTTTCCACACCTCAGTCCTTCAAAGTTTCAGTGTTCCCTCTAGCTGAGAAATCAAGGAATCAAGGAACCACGCGCCACCACGACTCTTATTGTATTAAATTTGTTCCCAGCAATAAGAAACAGGCATAGCAAAAGAGAAGCTTTTTAAAAGTAGAGGATTAATTTAATTTTTCACTTATCAGAAATTAAACAAGCCATGCCCCACTGGTTCATCTTTTCAAATGATCTTATCTAAACAGAGAAACACAATGACCAACAGGGGGCAAAAAAGCAGTGGGAGCAGGAGTGACCTCTGACTTCCTGCTGGCTTCACACTGAATTTCCTTGTGGGAAACTGACAAGGAGTATCAGAAAACACCCTTACTCCCCCATTCCTTCGAATTCCCACCTATTTCCCCATTCTCTGTTGGGAAGCCATTAGGAAGTTGCAAGTGCAAGGCCAGTAGGCAGGTAAATGGCTACTGTCAGGTGGGAGAATGAGTGAAGGGGTGCTTGATGGTGCAGGCCATGAATGGTATGTGCAAATATATGAGATGCTGCATGGATTGGGAAAGTATGCACCAGGGATGCTGTGCAGGTCAGGGAGGGCCATGGGACTTATTACTCTATTTTCAACTCTTATGTAACTGAATGAAATTTTTGTAATATGTTAGAAGTTCATTAATGCAAACACAGATTTATTCTTACTACACAAAAGAAAATTACAGCAACAAATAACTCTTCCTCTTGATAGTTCTTTAAAGTAGGGGGGAGTCCTAATTCTTAGAACTATTTCCTATGTCTCTTGACAAAAAGCTAAAACTATTTTTGTTTCTTTAATCTCAAGTGGTTGAAACCACAAAATACAGACCAGTTACAGCACTATTCTCAGCGTGCCAGTCTGAAGACTGATCAGCACAACTCCCTAAAATTGAAGGTCTTGGAAGATGGAAATTTTTTGTCCTGTTTCTGATCTGTAAACCCAAACAACTGAATTATTTAAGAAATTATGGTTAGCTGTGTGAGCCAGGTTAAAGTAAGCATGATTAGCTTCTTGACAGAATAGTTATGAAATGAGATTTTTGTAGATGTAATTGTGGAAAAACTGTAATTTAAGACTTTACATTAACCATTGCACAAAACTCTGCTCATTGTCCAAATGCTTAGGTATTAACACTGCATAACAACACTGCATTGCTACTACAATTCAGATATAAATACATGCTCAAAGAAAAAAACTTGGCAAGAATTAAGCCAAAAAGGCAATTCCCACCTACAAAATCAGATTAAGCCTCCATCAAGTAAAGCTCAGATCCTGGTGACTTCATAGTTATAGCTCTCCAGTTTGCTTAACAAAAATGCAAAAGTAATTTCCTACTTTTTAAACTTTCCATCCTGGTAATTCCTAGTCACATCTTCCATACAAGTACAAGTCAGATCTATTTTTGCTTTCCAGAATTAGTTGATTGTGTCTAGATATTCTACCCCAATCTCAAAAGTAATATCAAAATAAAGAAAACAATACTGTTATCCAAGGAGTGAAGACAAGAAAAGAAAACAATGAAACAGGAATTTCTCAGAGACGTTTAAAGGGAAAAAAGGAAGAGAGGGAGGAAGGAAGGAAGGAAGGGAGGGAGGGAGGAAGGGAAGGAGGGAGGGAGGGAGTAAGTAAGTCCAAATATTCCTATCTTGAAAACAGAAACAACAAAAGTCAGCTAGATGCTAAAACTGAAAAACCTTTGCACCAGCAATAAAAATTAGGATAACTATTATTATATGGCTGAACAATAGTTTAATTGATTTATATGATTTAAATGACCTTCCATTAAAAGTCTTCCAGTGACTCTGGGCAGTGCATGCAGTCAAAACCACCACCACCATGTAACTATGATACTCAAGGTTGAAACAATAAACTCCCAAACTGCATTCCCAGGAGAGCTTCCCTAACTTCCTTGCCCAAATGTCTAGGGCAGTGTTGGGATTCAAAAACTTTTACTACCAGTTCTGTGGGCGTGGCTTGGTGGGCGTGGCAGGGGAAAGATATTGTAAAATCTCCATTCCCTCCCCACTCCAGGGGAAGGATACTGCAAAATCCCCATTTCCTCCCGATCAGCTGAGATTCTGGAGGCAGAGAATAGATGAGGACGGGGCCAGTCAGAGGTGGTATGTACCGGTTCTCCGAACTACTCAAAATTTCCGCTACCAGTTCTCCAGAACTGGTCAGAACCTGCTGAATACCACGTCTGGTCTAGAGGAACAACCAGATCTTCAGAACATTACAGAAGACTAACAGAATCAGGTCCATTTAGATTTTAGAAGGGATGTTGTTGCACAGGGCAGGTGCTGCAACAAAAAAGGCACAATTCATGGCTCCTTCAGGATGGTCCTGATGGGGCTGAAATATGCCTCCCTGCTAGGTCTGGTGGGATGAGCAGAAACAATGAGAGATCAGTAGCCTCTTCAATCATTCTTGGATGCCATCTGGGAGCTAGTGAAGTTTGCAGAGTGTCAGTGTTATATGAACACAACAGGAAATGATATAAATTACCCTGATGCTGCACTTTTGGACCAAGGCTTCCCAATCCAGAAACAGGCAGACATAGTGCACAGGACAAACCTATGCAACTGCCACAGCTGCCACCTGCTCTTTGAGTGAGTTCAGGAGGACCCCAAAATTGCATACCAACTCTCACCGAGTTTTACATTTTAGCCATTCTAAAACTCTCTACTGCAATATTAGACAGGGAATGCACTTGTTTCAGTACTTATGAAATTTTTCCATATCTTTTTCAGGGATCTATTCTTTTGTGTAACAAAACTAAAAATGCAGGTAGTCCTCGACGTACAACAGTTCACTTAGTGAAGTTACAATGGCACTGAAAACATGACTTATGACCATTTTTCACCCAAAGAATTCCTTGTTTCTTCCCTAGAACTGGTTATTCTCCAAGTTATACTGCTACATTGGAATATTTTTTCTAATCCAGAATAGCATTTTACTCGGCTTCAGCAGGCTACAAATGATCCATTTCATGCTTCCTTACAGCTCTATGGAGCATGTAGTCAATTTTTTGAGCCATCAGTTGGGACTTGTAAAATGTCATTTGTTCGGTCATCCAAATAGATTTGAGATGTAAACTACTGTAAAAATGGGTTTTGAACCACTTAGAGAAACACATACCGGTAATATGAACATTTCACTGGTAGATTATTTGATCAAAATGACGGCATTTCTGAAACAGAAATGATGATGCTGTGTACTGTATCAGAGGTGAACGTAAAGAGGTATTTCTTCTATGCGAGAGTATAGAACATGTTTTAAAATGCTGGCTATATCTGCAGCTTTTATAAAAGACACTGTTGTAAATAAACTAACTGGGAATCTCGTTCAAATTAATCACTTTTTAAAAACCATCGATTAAATTACGGTAAGTGATCATTGCAAAACACTGCAGCCTTACTGTCAATTTCTTAGGACTTGAAGTAAACTGTCTTTACTATATAGTTTATACACAAAACTAAAACTCAGTGGGTGGAATCTAGTATAAACTAAAATATGCTCCAAAAGGTCTGTCAATTTTACAGAATAATTTATCGGTATATAGAGAGCAGGAAGGAAACAGAGCCATCGGTTACCTAACAGAAGCTGTTCTTACTGGCTGATAAATACTGAGTAGATTTACATATGACACTATAGGAAGTCCTCAGTTTATAACCATTCATTTAGCAACTTTTCAAAGTTACAATGGCCCTGAAAAAAAGTGATTTATGACTGATCCCTGCACTTATGACAACTGCAGGGTTCCCGTGGTTACAAAATTGTGGCGCTTGACAACCATCGTGCATTTACTACAGTCACACATAGTCATGTGACTGCCATTTCTGACCTTCCCAGGTGATTTCTGACAAGCAAAGTTAATGGGGGAACAAAAAAGGTTGTAAAAGCAGACACGGTTCATGTGATGACTCATTTAACAACTACATTATTTACTGATGGAAGTTCCAGTCCCAACTGTGATCGTAAATCAAGCTCAACCTATAAGCCATTGTTAACAAATTAACAGTTGGCTGGATTAAGATAGGCTGAACCATAATCATGGCTTACAAACCATAATATTATAGAAGAGTTTATATAAAATACTATTCACTTACTGCAAATGTTATTGGAATTTGCTTCCCACTGTGTTTACATAAAAATTGCAGACCACGATTTTGCAGTCATTTCCTTTCTCATGTGATATCTTACGTACTTAAGAACAAATGATAAAACCACAAAAACCACCTCTCTTTAAACCAGGACTGGTTTCTCAATCTGCATTAAAAGTAAATAGGATGCTATTTTCTAATTAGACTGTTTGCAGAGATCTGTAGCAAGGAAACGATTGCCAAATAAATTTTAACAGAGAACTGAATAGAACAAGGACTTTGAAAAACAAATCAGTGTCTTGGGAACTGTAGACATATTCTTAATAAGGTAAGGAGGGTAAATGTGGAGCTAGTCCATATTAAAAAGGAAAATATATTTTCATCACACATACTGTATGTATTAAACGCACCAGCTTCCTTTGTGAGGCATAACCAAATATCACATCTAACTCGCCTTACATTATTTCTGTTCAATGAGCTGGTGAATTCTAACCAGCTTGATATAGAGAATAGAAAGGTTCAAACACCTTATATTGTTAGGGATGGTTTTTGAAATTTTCTTTTTATGTCAATCAAAAATAGAAATAGCCCTTTATTCTTCCTTTATTTAAATGGGAGCCAACTAGCATGGGGAATCCAAACACAAAGCTATAGAAAAGGACTGATTTTGCTTCTTAGGAGCCAGCTAATTCTTTATAGAACCAAACAAAATATTACAGCAGAGTTTTTCCATCCACATCCAAGCATCCAATGCAACAGTGCTACTATATATACACAAAGAGAGTTCACAAGGTCAAATCAACTTATCCTTTAGCACACATATTAACAAAAAGATTGTTTTATCTACTTTTTCCACTCAAACAAAGAACACCAAGGTGGGGTAAAGATTTTCACCCTGTCATTATTGCGACATTCCAAGATAACCAGTGCAAAACCTTTTTTAAAAAAAAGCTTAGACTGATATAAGCTTATGGGAAAACTTACAATGTAAGTGTCTCTTTAGGGAAAAATAAAAGGAAGAATCCCTTCTTCCTTCACATTTTCTATTTATTAAGCTGGATTGATACACTGGGTGGTTAACACACCAAGCTAGAAACTGGGAGGGTATGAGTTCCAGTCCCATCTAACATATGAAAGTCGACTGGGTGACTTTGGACTGGTCACACACTCTCAGCACATCCCACCTCACAGGGTTGTTGCTGTGGAGAAAATAGGAGGAAGGAGGAGTATTAGGTATGTTCATCACCTTGAGTTACTTAAAAAGTAACAAAGGCGGAATAAATAAAAAGTATTTAAAAATCTAAAAAAGCTACAATAGGGTTTATTTGGCTATGGCTTAGGTGTGAAACAGCTAATGTGATTCAACAATTCATGGCTAAACCATGATTTAGAAATATGAAACCATACCATTTAAACATACCAATATGGGCTATTCACAACCACTCAGCATATTTTTTTCTATCTTTCTCATATTGCTCTTCGCTACAATTCTTACACTATAGTAAAGGTAACTGGACTCATCCTTTACAGCAAGTAAATATTGTTTGTTTAACTTTGACTTAGCATCCTGTGTGAACCTATCTAATTGTGGTTTATTTAATGAATCATTTCCTAGCATGATGCATAAATCACATCTGTTTGAAACCACTTCATAGAGCAGTTCCCTAATAACAAAAGAAGTTCTGATAATACTTTACATTGACATGAAACAAATATTGCCTACATAATTTGAAGATACTGTAAGAACTTCTACATCAGGGGTGTCAAACTCACATCGTCACGGTGGCATCATGTGATGTATTAGGACTGTTTTCCCCTTCGCTAAACCAGGTGGGGGCATGGCCAGCACGTGACGCATCCGGCCCACAGGGCGGGAGTTTGACAACCCTGTTCTACATCAAGGGATCTTGCTATATAATCTTATACAACAGCTTATAACAGCTGCCATACATGGAAATGTAAAGGGATTCCTACATGTAGACTAGCCTTTGGATATGGGTGGTTCACATTGGTTTCATGGTTGTATTTGATATCAACAATGATGGTACTCTTCTAAATGTATGGTGATTGGTGGGGATAACCTAGTGTTGCAGTGGTTCTCCTTTTGTCTCCATGATTACTTTTTCCATCAGTTTTCAGGGGGTGAGGGAAGGCCAAATCCCAGTTCTCCAAGAGTCCCTCAGGACTTGACACTCTCCCCCTTGGGTAAGATCATCCAACCACATAAGTCATGCTGATTACACACTAATACATATCTCATACCAGCACTGAACAAACAATGTATCTGTAATGTTATTTCAGTGCCTGGAGCCCATTAGGGGTTGGAAGGAGAGAAGTTCAACCCTAGTTGAAGACCAAGTGCATGGTTTTCATGGACCACCAATCCCAGAGATTTTTTAACCTTAATTCTTGAGGGGATATCACTTCCCTAGACTGAACTGCTTTGCAACTCGGGATTTTTTCTGGACTCACTCAAGGAGCTGGTGGAAAACCACTGTGCCGATTCATGTCGTCTGGTACTTGCACCCTTTCCTGGATCAAGTGATGTCTTGGTTACCTCATTATTATTTTTTTAATTTGATTTATAGGCCGCCCTTCTCCGAAGACTCAGGGCGGCTTACAATGTGCTAAGCAATAGCCTTCA
>JANHFK010003578.1:34647-47232 GCA_036250565.1 Sibynophis collaris | reverse complement strand
ATCCAAGCATGGTCAGGGAGTACATGCAAGGGAGAAGCAACCCTGCACCTTCACTAATAGTGAAGGAGAAGTGCAGAAGTTACTGCCCTACCCATATTTGTATACGTCTTCCTATAAATGAGGGGTTTCCGAACCTGGCAACTTTAAAATCTGTGGACTTCAACTCTCAGAATTCTGCTGGCTGAGGGAGTTCCTCCATGCTGACTGGGAATTGTTCATGATGGCTGAGGAATTCTGGGAGTTGAAGTTCACAAGTCTTAAAGTTGCCAGGTTTGGAGACACCTGCCATAAATGATTAAGTGCAGAACAAGGATGCAGGGCAAATTATTTCAATGACAGACTCTAAGCAAAGCCATCAGCGGCTGAATTGATGGAAATGGATGAAACTACTAGACCAAACCCCTTGTCAGAACATGAACTGTGTTTGCTTCCTTAAAGATTAGGGGTGACTTTATGAGATGGCGAGATAGTTTTGTGGCATAGAATTATTAGCCAGAGAGTGAGAGCTAGTAGTGCAGCCCTTCTCTTCTCTTCCCTTCTAACCATGTAAAATATGAGTAAAAACCTCTTTTAGTGAGGGAAAGAAAGGGAGTGGGAGTCTGATATGGTACAGAGGTGGATCCAGGGGCTCCCACTATGTACCCAAGGCTTATTTTTGGCAAGTTCCTTACCTGGCAATCACAAAAAGCACACAGCTAACTCCCAAGTAAGCAAGGAGGATGTACATCCAAATGTCAGGAGACAATGGGTTCAGGAAGGAGAAGACACTGGGGTTGGTTCCATTGGCCTTTCGGTAGAGAATGCTGATTCCAAGAGTCATGAAGGGCTTGGAGAAGTCAATCACTTTCTCCCGAATGTGGGTGATGGTGAGCGGAGCGACTGCCAGATCAGCTTTCTGCAAAGCAAATCAGCAAGAAGTACAGGGAGAGAAAGCAGTGGTTAGAGACAAGTAGGAAAGTGGAGCAAAGGAATATGATCTGGGTAAATGTCTCAAAGGTGCTTTTCCAAAAGGCAACTGGCCTTCCTTGGTTTTTTCTTTGTAAAAGTTTCACTTAACAGAAGAAGCTTTTTGGATGAAAAACGAAACATTTTCAAAGAAAAACAAGTCCAATTGCCTTTTAGAAAAGCACCTCTGGAACAACCATGACCTGGATGATTGAGATCTGGGTAGATCTTAGATCTGGGTAGATCTTAGAACTGCATTTCCCTTAGGTAAAGTAGCTCAGCTCCTAAAGATGCCACATCTATGATGTTTTCTGGCAGCCATACAGAAGTGCTTTCCCCCTCGAGGATGTTTTTAAACTTCACTGCAGCCTACAGCCCCAGGATTCTGTGGAGATCTCTTGTCCAAGGACTAACCAGTCCTGGCAGTGCTTAGTATCTGATCTTGACTATGTTAGCCAGGCAGTGACACCTGTTAAGGTGCCCCTCTTTAGCTTCGGTTAAAATATCAGACTGTTTTGGTGAGCAGTTTCTTAAGGGAACAAGAGTCTCTCTTAACAACCATCACAAAGGAATTGGGGAGGGATTATTGTTTGAGGGGTAACATACTGTATTAAAGAATATCTGGAACTTTTCTTTATGTTCCTAAGAAGCAAACATGCAGATTATCCACTTTAGCCTTTACAGGTAGTCCTTGACTTATGACCACAATTGAACCCAACATTTCTGTTTCTAAGTGAGACATTTATTAAATGAATTTTGCCCCATTTTACAACTTTTCTTGCCACAATTGTTAAGTGAATCACTGCAATTATTAAATTAGCCACACAGTTGTTAAGTGAATCTGGCTTCCCACTGACTTTGCTTGTCAGGAGGTTACAAAAGGGGATCACGTGACCCCCGGGACACTGCAAACG
Organism: Sibynophis collaris; assembly: GCA_036250565.1. NCBI lineage: Eukaryota > Metazoa > Chordata > Lepidosauria > Squamata > Sibynophiidae > Sibynophis > Sibynophis collaris. Next base: position 45,373 of record JANHFK010003578.1, on the reverse strand, counting down.
TTATAAATGTGAGTCAGTTGCCAAGCATCTGAATTTTGATCATGTGACCATGGGATGTTGCAACGGTCATAAGTCATTTTTTTCAGTGCCATTGTAACTTCCAATGGTCACCAAATGAACTGTTGTAAGTTGAGGACTACCTGTATTGGATCCAGTTTTCTTTTTTTTAAAGGCCACTTTGTTTTCTTTCATGAGCAGGCCCACTTTTTACCTTTATCTACAAATGCCCCACAATTTGTCATGCTAGAAATAGCAGGGCATGTTTGTCCACTCAAACTGGATCAAGGAAGGACAGGGTGGATGGGTGGATGGTCAAGGGATTAGAAACTAAATTAAAGACATTAAAAGTTTCTTCTCAAAGCTAAGCAAGAATGAAGGTCTAATAAAGTTAACATTTTTCACATATCCCTAAGAATGCCACATAGAAGATGACCTTCCCCTTTGACCTTGACTGCAGGATGCAGAGTGGTGGACTTAGGTTTTAGGAAGGCAGATTCCACTCAAGCAGCTTCAGAGTAGATCCAAGCAATCCACATAGTTGAGATCTGCTCATGCAGCCACCGGAGCTATTTCAGAATGCTTTTGTTGTGATGCATGTATTTAAGATGGCTATTGCAATTGCCTTTTTTCTTCTCTTCTGTTTCAAATCCTTGTTTAATTGCTTCCAACTGTTGGAACTGTTACTTACATTTTTATAAATAGGAAGTGAATTTGATTTCTTATTGCACTCTTTTTTTCCCTGCTTGAATAGTACAGGTGCATGTAAATTGTACTTCCCAATGTGTAGAAAGTATCAGATGAAAAGAACTTGATTTTAATCCTGGTTGATAAATAATAATACTTTAGCATAAATAATAATACTTTAGCATTTCTGAATTTACATAGTCAAAATACAGGCTTCTTGCAACTCAATTTTTTTTGTTGTCTTTTTCATTTTTCTAAATTTTGTAACACTATGTGTGCGATCCTTTTTTTTCATTTTGTTTTATGCAAATATAAAACAAATAACATGGAGAAGATTATGGCTCTTGGTGCTACCAAATATCTCTTCCAACTTTACTTTTCTTGGTCTTTGCAAAGAAGAAAAACCATAATCTAAAGAGAAATTGTACTGATTTTCCCATGCAATTAATATGCTGGATTGTGGTATCTTGGATCTATTTTAGTTGTATACACTGATACTCTGATCCCTTTTACTAGCAGGTAAGGGTCCCCAGGATTGTCTTGGTGGTGAGGGACACTTCGTGCTCTCTAAGCTTGGTGATTTTCTTGCAGATGTTTCATTATCCTCCACAAACATCAACTTAGAATGAAAAGTCTGCAAGAAAACAACTAAGTTCAGAGAACACCAAGAACCCCACAATTGCTTCTGCTCCCCCTCCTCTCTTCCAGTACTGCTGAAGTTACCTAGTTTGGGTAATGAAATTTCTGCATGAAAACACTCAAGCTCAGAAAGTACCAAGAAGCCACAAATATCCCCCTTTATTGGTGTCTTCCACTGGATATCCTATCAGGAGCTTTCAAACTACAGAATGATCATCCATAAAGCAGCTGAGAAGGAAGAGGCACTTTCTAATGAAGAAGATTGGGTTAAAGTGGAAATAACACACCTCAACCTTCTATCAGGAAAGACTTCCTTGGCTCCACAATTAATGCATTTGTACAACAGACACTGAACAAATTAAGCAAGACGTCTAAACCCACAGGTGGCAATAGTTCCCAAAGCCAGGACAGAGCTAGACAGATTTACTTTAGTTAATTCATAAACTAATTGTCTATGTCACTGGAAAACAAGATAAATAATGCATATTTCATTGATTTTATTGAAGCCGGCAGGGTGTGGTGAAAGGAATAGAAAGGAACTAACAGCTGTTAGTTCCAGCAGGTTGAAGCTGGTGATTGGCAAAAGGTGGATTAATTCCATCAGAATTCCCTTCCAGGGTAAAGCACAGTGTGAGCTATTCAACCATACTAATAATGCAGGTATCCCTGAAAAAGGGCTACCATCTGGATTATAGCACCTCCCAAAGTGCTATGATAGTAATTTTAAGGTAAGATGATGAACACAATCACTTAATCACCATGTTTCACTTAAGTCTTCTATTTTAACAGATTTCAGCCCTATAGACCTGATAGAGACTCAGTTTGGTATAGCAGCTAGAAACTGGGAGAGCATGAATTCTACTCCCACCTTGGGTACAAAGCAAGCTGGGTGGCCTTGGTCCAATCCTTTTCTCTCAGCCCCAAAAGGAGGAGGGCAAACCATTTCCAAAATCTTGTCAAAAAAGCTGCAAGGACTATTCCAGGCAGTCCCAGAGTCAAGACTGATTTGAAGGCACCAAAAATGAGTAAATGAATGAATGAGCTGCTAACCGTATGCTGTCTTCAAAGATCTGAATGGGAGGCATACAATAGCAGAACACGGGCAAATCTTCCTCCTCAAATGTGCTGAAAAGGGAGATTAATGAGTGAGAAACAAATCCTGTGCATCATTTTTCAGTTACTTCACTGAATTTCGTTTAGGTTTGAGCAGCCTCATAATCCCTTGTAGCTACAAAGAATCTGGCAGCATGTAAGGAGCAAGGTGAAGTGGAGCAGAGCTTCTGTTCTCTTGCCTGGAGGAGTTTTATTTTCAGGCACACTTTTAGGCTTTTGGTAACACAAAGGGTTTAAGTTTCTGAGAAGATGAAAATCACAGGCAAGGCACAGTGGTTAGCCTGAAACTTTGTTGTCATCATGGCAAATTTCCCATCCCAAACTGCTCCAATATTTATGAAGAAAAGTATTCTGGTTCTAACCATAACATTATGGGGTGGTGGAACAAATTGGATTAAAATTGGAAAAAATTACCAAAAGGGCCCCTAAGGTTCTTTAATTTCTTTAACACACATACCTTCTTGCTAGGAAGATTGCAAGACAAAAAAAAAAAAAAAACCAGAAAAAGGAGAAGCAGGGATGAGTAATGATAGTTGTAATCATCCTAATGGTTAAAGCTGCCTTGATTTACACACTGAATGTCCTTGAGATGCATTAAAAATCCAATGTTCAAGGAGCAGGAAAGAAGGTTAGCTGAATCCATGCACTGAACAGGGTGACTGAACTTTAATGTTTAAAGAGAATCCTGCATATTCTTGGTACACCAGTACCCAAAACTGGAAGAGGCTGCCCTCCTGGTGCTCTTCTTAATGGGTTTGTTAAAAATAGATCATGCCAGACAAACCTTATTGCCTTCTTTAACAAAGTGATTAATTTAGTGGATGGGGGAAGTGCTGTGGACATAGTTTACTTTGACTTCTATAAGGCATTTGACAAAGTAGATCACAGCCTACTTCTCGGTAAGACAGAACAAGGTGGGATAGACAGCATAATCACCAGATGGATTTGTAACTGGCTGACAAACCACACTCAATGTGTAGTCCTTAATGGAACCACATCTACATGGAGGGAATCAAGCAGTGGGGTACTGTCTTAGACCCAGTACTCTTCAACATCTTCATGAATGATATAGATGAGGGGATAAAATAGTAACTCATCAAATTTGCAGATGTCACCAAGGTGGGGAAATTGCCAATACTTTAAAAGTTAAAGCCAAGAGTCAGAAGGATCTTGACAGACTTGAGCACTGGGTCCTATCCAAAGTCAAATGCACAGATATAGAATATGTGGTACCTAGCTCAATAGTAGAAACTGTGAGAGAGGTCTAGGTGTCCAGGTGGATCACCAGTTAAGTATGACCCAGAGGTGTGTTGCAACTGCCAAAAAAGCCAGTAGAGTCCTAGGATGCATCAATAGAGGGATACCATCAAGATCATGAGAAGTGATAATATAGCTTTATACTGCATTAGTGAGGCCACACTTGGAATACTGCATGCAGTTCTGGTTTACCAAAATACAAATAAGGTGCTGAGACCATAGAAAGAGTAAAGAGAAGAGCAACAAAGATGATAAAGAGCTTGGAGACTAAATCATACAATGAACTGAGGATTTCAGTTGAACCCAAGCAAGATCAAGTGAATTTGGGTGTTTAGACTTTCTGCTGGAGATCTTCCATTTTTGGTTCTAGATAGGGTGGCACAGTACCAAACAGATCCAGTGTGTAATCTGGGGTTTTTCCTGAACTCATGGCTCCTGCTCAAGATTGTAGTGTCAATCCTGAAGTGAACCTGGCTGAGGCCATCTTGGAGGCTTCAGGATTGCCACACAACGGAGGGAGGGGAGAAATAGTTTGATGGGGCTTTATAGCCAAAACAATAAAGCTTTCCTGTGGAAATTCACACAGGTGGCTGGCCAGGGGAGGAGTCAGTAACCAAACAACCAGCCAGCAACTGGATTGGACAGCGTGACCAGTGACTTGGGGGAAAGGGAAAACTTTTCTTTTTTAATTAGGTGAAAGCCATGGGAACTTCAGAGTTGGCTTTCACCAGTTGTACCAATATGATGTTTCCAATAAACTGTTCTTTGAGGAACTTACCTGCCTCAGAGTTCTCCTTTCTGTGGGTACATTACTTGGATGCTGACAAATAGAAGGGCCGTTGCCAGCAGTGAAATCTACTTACCTTCGCTACTGGTTCGGACACACTCCTGTGTGGGAGAGCGTGTAGCCTATGTGCGTGCATGCCTCTTCTGCACATGTGCATAACCTTCTGTGCATATGCAGATGGTTAAAAAAATGGGACTTAATGACATCCCGGTGGGTGGGCGGAGCCTCCCACCTCCAGCACTACCAGCTTGGCAAGCCGGATAGAACCGGGGGGATTTCACTGCTGGCCTTTGCACACTTTTGGTTACTGCATCACTTCTGCCCATACCTGGACTGGGAAGTCTTGTTCCTCATGCCCTTGTGATCTTTCGTCCAGACTACTGCAAAGCAGTTGACACAGAGCTTCAACTCTTGCAGAATGTGATGGTGATGGCAGTTCTTTCCAGGTCTATGCCAGTTATATGAGTCTGGGGGCAACTCTGGGCTCAGAAAGAGCCCTTTCTGCTGAGCGCCCCTTTCTTGAGAACATTCTTCCAATGGTGATCAGGATGGCCAATCCAGCTGGCTGCCTGTGAGTTCCTGAAGACCCATCTCTGGGTCTGGCCTGCAGCCCCAAGTACCTGAAGAAAATGCAGGTGATAGTTGGTTTTCTTGGTTGCTGTGTATTTTAATGATTGTACTGGATCTGATTTTATTTTTCATCACTGTTTGCCACCAGTTATTGATGAAATGGACAGCTATGTAGTTTAATTAAACCAAGCAAGCAAACAAGACTCTGGGTTAAATCCAGTAGTGGGTTCCTACCGGTTCTGTCCGGTTCTTAGAACTGGTAGTAATGGCGGCAGAAGGCTCTGCCCACCCGCCCGGACATCATCACAGATGCTCTGTGCATGTGCAGAGGAGCTGCATGCACACAAAGCAAGAGAGCGCTTACGCTCGGTCCTGTTGCGAGCCAGGAGTGAAGGTAAGTAGAGGCCACCCCTGGTTAAATCCCATCAGACTTGGCCTTCTGAAGCTTTGCATGATGCTCTCTTCTGTATGCTTGCAATGTGGCACCTGATTTCTCTTTTCCACATTTCTTGCTCAATTTCCCTTCTGTTTTGATTCCTCAGCCCTACCAGTTGAGAAGCCCCAGTCCAGATCTAAGGATGAAAGGGAGCCATTTCCTGTCTGGGACAGAAAGCAAGCTAAAGTCCCATACCTCCCTGCAGGAGCCTCTCCTGCTGGTTCTCCTCTTGACCCAGAATGCTGGGGGTCCCGAGGAGGGTCTCACTCCCTGCCCTACTCCCAGACCAATATTGCCCAGGGTCCTCCATTACATGTCTCTGATGGTCCTTAGAAGCTCCACTGCAGCTACCGTGATGTGAGGGTGACTGAAGCCCTCTGGGGAAGGCAGAATCTGCTCCTCTCCCTTGCTCTGCCATTCATGGTCCTCTTGAAATGGCATTCAGAGGGTAATTATGCCATTAATTACATTGTGCTCATCTGCAGGCTTAGTCTGAGGAGAACTGTGCCCTGAATTTACATGAAAAACACAGAACAGGATGAGAGATTAGTGAGCCCTGCCACGCATTTCTACATGCAATTATTAGAGTGCCCAGGAAGGGGCCAGGCCTCCTACGACTTTCTGCTCTTGGAGCTCAGGTTCATCATCAAATGGCTGAAAGACGCTGTCAGTAGCGGAGGCCCTATTAATAAAGAGACGGCTGGAGAAGGATCTGCCTCCCCCAGGTAATCAAGGTTAACAAGGTCTATTTGCTCTGAGGTTATCCTACTTTGCCAACTGATTTTTTTTTCTTCAAATGGCTGACGGAAACTGACAAAAGCGAGTCCCATTGCAGCTTGGGCATCCAGATTCTGGCTTGCTGAGATTCTGGGCTTCCATCGATCTTCCCCTGATTATACAGCGTGCAACTCTGAGCAAAGTCATTTACAGCTTCAATTAAAAGGAAGCCCACTTAGCGTTGTTGAGGGGGAGGGCGGGTAATTAATGCTTGAAGGTTGTTGGGGGGGGAACTTGACTTCAAAAGATGCTTTCAATAACTGTAAGTGGTGATTACTTTCTGAAAGTGTGCTTAAAAGTGTGTTATTTTTAAATTACCCTCTCAAGCCTTTTCTCCTATTGGAAAATGACTTTTTAGCTCTTGTTTGTAGATGATAAGTCATTATTCCAAGGGAGAGAGGGGGAAGCAAAGGATGGATGGCCGAGTTCCTTTCCCACTAAATAAATAAATAGCATAGTGTAGAGTATCAGACTAGGGCTATCAGAGATTTGGGTTCCAATCCTCCATCCCCATAAAGCATATTCAACTTCCAATGTACACAAGTGTGGGAGATGCAACATCAGAGCTTGATTTCATGATGAAGGACTTATTTTACAGCCTCACCAAGATCCATTCCATGTCTTCAAGAGAGGAAGTTCAGAATTCCAAACGTCTATGGAGATTCTCAGTCATTCAGGTCATGGTTGTCCCAAAGGTACTTTTTCAAGAGGCAACTGGACTTTTTTCAGAACTGTCCAGTTGCCTCTGTCCAAGCTTCTTGGATGAGAAGTGAAACATCTTCCAGGAAAAACAAAGACAGCCCAGTTGCCTCTTGAAAAAGCACCTTTGGGTCAGAATTCCAAATGCTTCAATTCCCATGAAAGGGTGACTACCTTTTTGAGCTCATTCTCCACTAGTTTGCATTTCCCACTAGCAGCATATATCTTGGGGTGCAACATTTTTCTGGCAGTTTTACATGGGAATAGCTAAGCCATAGAAGGGAAGCTGTTGCTTATAGATAGGCTTGCTGGATATAATGGGAGCCACAATGAAGAACTGAACAGGCTGCTGAGAAACAAGGAAAGGGATTAGAAAAAGAAGAAAAGAGATAAGAAGAACGCCTGATCTCTGCTTGACTGCCTCACCTCTTATGGGGAAAAAATGCATGATCTCAGTGATGGCCAGAAGTGTCTGGCTTCTTTGGCTTAGTGTGTCCAGCTCTTCCCATATTTGGAAATATCAAATCCGTTTGTGATGAGCCGGAGAAATGCTCTCCCTTGCTCCTTCCTCACTTCTGTCAAGAATTCAGAAACATCACCTGCCACAAAGTGTTTGGAAGCAAGATAGCAATAGCACTTCAACTTATATACCACTTCATTGTGCTTTACAGCACTCTCTGGATGGTTCACAATATCAGCATATGACCTCCAACAATCTGGATTCTCATTTTATGGACCTCGGAAGGATGGAAGGCTGAGTCAACCTTGAGCTGGTCATGATGAAACTCCTGTCTGTTGGCAGAGTTTGCCTGCAATGCTGCATTCTCACCACTGCGTCAAATGGTTAAGAGGAGCTAGTTATAGGAGTAGGTCTGCCCTCTAAGGGCAGAGATGGACTTTAGGGCCCTCAAGGGCTTGGGACAGAGAGATGAAGGAGCTTCCAGACTGACTTGATAATGCATTAAAACTTCTGGATAACACTTGCCTGTTTCAACAGAGCTGAAGAATACTGATTATAGCTTTAAAGTAATTTTGGACTTTTCTCCTATTTATTATTTCATCTTTTACGACTAATCGAGAGAGAAGATGAAGCTCACACAAGATCCTAGCAAAGCTTAAATTTTGGTAATCTTTTCAACCCAAAGCTGCCCAGAGTTATGGTAATAAACTTTACAAATAAATAAATATCCCCCCTCCCCCAGGAAGTCTAGTCCAGTGTTTCTCACCCCTGGCAACTTTAAGGTGTTAAATGCCTACACATCTTAAAAGTTGCTAAAGTTGAGAAACACTGGCTTGTTTGTGACAATGCTCTGGGAACGAATGGCATTCTGGCAACTCCTTCCACTGTGCCTGTCTCTAACCCAAAGCTAAGCCAAACTACATGAATTATGCAAGGCTGCTCTGCTTGGCTTCATATTGCCTTGTTCAGGCACTTTGTGGTCTTCCTGAAACATTTCCTGAATAAAGGAGAATATCTGTAGCTCAGGGTTGGAATGAAAGGTCCTTGGTGCTTTCTGATCTTTGTAGTTTTTATGCAGATATTCATTACTCATTGGTATTAGTAAGAAATCTATATTCTAGCAGCTTGCCCTGTGAGTGTTGGTGGAAGCAGTCTTGGAGGTATTTTTGGTTGGGCTGTTTACTGTTAGTTTGATTGACAGTTTCTTGATTGTTTGCTTCTTAATTGATGAACTGATCTTAATCTTGGAATTAATCTATGCTCATCATGTAGCATAGATCTGATCAAGTTACTTAGTTTGAGTAATGAAGCATCTGCAAGAAAACAACCAAACTCAAAGAGCACCCAGGACACTGCATTTCCTTAAGCCAAAAGTACCCTGGGAGCGGTCCAGAGCAGGGACAGGGCTGCCCTGCTTTGCTCTTTTTGCTCTTTGATCAGGTTGGGGGGAGATTTCATTAATTCCCAGGACAGCTTCAAAGAGGAACTTCACTCCATCATTGCTCAAGTTAAGCCCAGTCCTGAGCAGATGGGTGAAGCCAGACAGCTTGGCCATAAGTCATGTAAGATGCCTGCAGGAGATAACTAGGATGAGCCTGAGGGAGGGGTTAAATGCATAATCAGTTTGGAGTTACCACACCCCCAAAAGAGACCCAAGTCCAGTCCCCCTTGAAGTCCATTGATTCTTATCTGGTGCCAATTCGCATTGACCGTTAGGAGATTCAATTCTTGTACATAGGTGACATGGAATAAACTCACACTGCTTTTGAAGTCCATGGTGGCTCCTGGTTTCTTGAGCCTGACAGCAGCCCTTGATTTAGTATCCTGTGCAACACCTGCCATAGTGTGTGAGTGAGATGGAGAAATAGTGCAATCAGCTTCTTTTTTCCCCATATAGTCCCTGAATTTCCACAACCAAAATTTGTTGGAAAGAAAGATAGGGTAAAGCAAAAATTTCACAATTCTTATTTATATCTGATAATTGTTACAGATTTTACCTATTATGCTTAGATTTAGTGGTTTCATAGTTTGCACTGAGTATGGCTTTTCATGGAATTTCATGGCAGTTTAAACAAGTATTTTGAGAAAGAGAAAAAGAAGGATGCTGTGAGAGAAAGCTCCCCTGATGGAAAAGGCTTCTCACTTACATGGTCAATCAGTTCCCTTATCATGCCATTCCACTGGCCCTTCTCATCTTGGGCTCCATACTTCCCATCCTCCACCAGTCGAATCTCATAGGAGAAGCCAAGGATGCGGGAGACTTCTGAGAGGAGGTCCACACAGTAGCCTTCAAAGCGCCTGTTCCCGGACAGAACCGTGTCCGACTTTGCAAACATGACAAATGGCTCTTCCTAATGGCCAGAAAAGATAACACAATCACATGAAGTACAGAGGTATTGAATTCAACACACACACACAGAGCGCCTGAGCCAGGGAGTTGTGTCCCGCAATCGTATGGCCAGCTGGAATGGCTGCAGCAACATTCTCTGGCATTAACCTCTTAACCAACTTGATCATTAAAACCATGACATTCCAGCATTACCATATGTAGAATTGGCTACCCTTTGCAGGTTTGGCTGATCAGATTCAAGCAAAGTGAAGCATTCAGAAATGTCACTAAAAGCACACTGGCTTCTTACGTTGGATTCTGGCTCTTAGTGCTCAAACATATGGCAGAAGACCTCTGTGTCCAGTCGAGCACTTCCTCACATATACAGATTTCTGCATCCATGAAACTTTGAACTGTTCTTTCTCCACATTACGTAGAAGTCCACACTCAACTCAAAAAGCAATGCATGACTTGCACTATCCAATAGTGTTAGGATATTAGAGTCCAGGCCAGACGACAAACATTTGTCACCAGAGTCTGTCTCAAAAGTAACATGACTGAAAAATGTGGACAGTATCAGAAACAGATCCAACATGCTATGGAATTGGCAAAATGGTCGGACTTGTAGCCCATGTCTGGGGGCATCTGGAGCAGGGGTGGGTTCCAAACTTTTTCACTACTGGTTCTGTGGGCGTGGCTTGCTTGGTGGGCGTGGCTTAGTGATCATGTGACTGTGGGCAAGGCTTGGTGGTCATGTGACTGGGTGGGCCTGGCCTGCTGGTCATGTGACTGGGGGCTCAAAAGACAGAAACTCACTTTAACAATGTTCTGCTGGAGCAGGGGGTTGGACTAGAAGACCTCCAGGTCCCTTCCAGCCCTGGATTGCTGTGCTCTTTCAAGGCATCCTCTGAAGCTGTGTTTAGTGTCAGGTTTGTGGTCTTTCCTTTCTCTCCTTTTTCCCACCCTCCCTCTCTC
>JANHFK010003574.1:131488-147962 GCA_036250565.1 Sibynophis collaris | reverse complement strand
CACTTTTACTATATCGCAGAGTGTATTGCCCTCAGGGCAGATGTTTTCTCTCTTTAAAATGACTAATTGATTTTACCACCCCCCCAAAAAAAAATTAATAAAACTTTTTCCAAAAAAAAAAAAAAAAAGCAAACAGAAACATACGATTAAAACTTACCTGTGAAAAACAACGCAAAATAAAACACTAGTCAATTTGGGCACTTTTATAAGGTTAGTGCTTTGATGGGAAATGCCAAAGATGTAGAGGGGGCGGGGAAGGAGGGACAGCGCACATACTTGAAAACATGCCGTTTTGGTGCCAGACTATTCCCAATAAAAGAACATGAACATACCCGTGTAGTGGTCAGGAGTTAAGCTTGACTCAGAGGAGAATTTAAACAAAACGCAGGAAATAATGTATGACAATAAACCGTTGCAGCATAGGTACTTTAGACCTGTGGTGGCACGCGGAGCCATATGGGTGGGCAACCGAGTGTTGCCCCAGCTCAGCTGCAGTCCGCATGTGCATACCGGCCAGCTAATTTTCAGGCCTTCCGGGAAGTCGGGAAACAGGCTGTTTCCGGCCTCCAGAGGGCCTACTGGGGAGTGGGGAAGGACATTTTCGTCCTCCCCAGACTCCTAGAAAGCCTCTAGAGCCTGGGAAGAGCAAAAAACGGTCCTTCCAATCCCACCAAAAGTCGGCAAACGGGCTGTTTTCGCCCTCCCCAGGATCCTAGAAAGCCTCTGGAGCCTGGGGGAGCGCAAATAACAGGCCAACCGTGCCATCACATGCCAAAAGCGGGGGGAGCACAGGGCACATTGAATTATGGGTGTGGGCAGGCAGAAGCACGACCCCCCCATGCTCCCTCTGTTTTTGGCACCCAGTGATAAAAAGTTTAGCTATCACTGCTTTAGACCATATGAATATAATAGTTTGATAATTAGGGTCAGACAGTCTGTTTTGACAGATTACTTCAAAAAACCTTGAACCATGAAATGTATGATCAGCAACGTATTATTCTTATCACAGCAATCTCATACTTTATACTGTAGATCAGAGGTGTCAAACTGGCAGCCCACGGGCCAGATGCGTCACGCGCAGGCCACGCCCACCCCAGCTCCACGAGTGGGGAAAACGTTGTGAAACATCACATGATGGCAACGTGATGTGGTGAGTTTTACACCCGTTCTGTAGAAGAATTTGTTATTATTATGGTGGGAGACTAAGAATACGTGAAACCTTGCTGCCTGCTGTGAGATGATATATCCATTCTTAATGGTTTCCAGTTCTGTTCTCATGAGAATCCCAGGCCTTTGCCACGGCCTTATAAGGCATCAGCATTTGCTTTATTTCCTCTTTTACCCCTTACATATTGATTAGCAATAACATCTTGCCATTTATCTTTGATTTTATTGCTATAGCCTTACTCTAAAGGTAAAGAAACATAGTTATGCAGTCACTGAAAAACTACCCACGGGAGACGACGCTTGTTAATATTATTGTCCAAGGTGAAGCTCAGACAGTTGCTAAGCAATGTTTAGATTTAATATCAAGAAATCCACCTTAGTTACATACTAATTAATGCTGGGAGGCTATAATAATAGATTATAGATATAAAGATAAAAAGAAAGAGGGGAAAGTGATTTCAAAATTTGAAATCCTATATAAGGACAGCTATTTTGATGTAGAATAGATGTACCACAAGGCAGTTTAATTAAACTATCTTGCTTTAATTAAAATTAATGCAAATGTTATTACTTCAGAAGTACATAATTGCATTATCAAAAATATCTAAGACTATTTTTGATGCTTAGGTCTTATTCATTCATGGAAACTAGAAGTTGAATAACATCCTTTTTTCCTAGATATTTCTCCTATTATCTTACCCTAAGAGCCTGAACATGACATCTGTTATTATATTGCTAAAGAATTGGAAATAGTACAGTGTTTGTAACTGGTTTAATTGTTCTGTTCCAATAAAAAAGTGTATGAGTTATATTGTTTTATACCCAGAAAGAGATTAGGAATCAGAGGTGTTTTGGAAGAAGCAAAGGAATGAATGCTAATTAGAATAATATTGGAAAATTCCCTTGACTCCTTATGTTTTCAGCTACTGGAATAGTAAGGCTTGCATTCAATAGATTTTAAGTAATTTGAAGAGGCATTAAGAGATCAACAATCATAATGGGGAGAAGTGCAAAAGCATAGCTTACAGTACTCAACCCTTAAAACAAATTCAGCACAAGGCGTCATATTCTGCAGTTGTTTTTGCCATATGCAGGAGACCACAAGGGAAGAACCAACATCTCATTCATCCCACATCCACCAATCATTCTCCATAAATGTCCGTTTCCTGACTTACTTCCTTTTCTTAACCACTTTTAGGGTGTTCATGTCTATAATATTTCATTAAATATATCATAGAAAGCATTTTAAAGAACCATTGATAGGCAGAAAATATACTAAACTATCTGAGCCATGAATTTTATTGTATGAATATCTATGGATATTCTCAATCATCCAGGTCATTTATTGCATGAGGGGTTTTTGTATGGTTTTTAACATTTTTCACTGTTTCTAGTTTATTGTATTGATTTGGCTTTTTATACTATTTTTTAATTGTCTGTGAGATGCCTAGAGTCACACATTGAGACTAGTGACTATATAAATTTAAAAAATAAGTAACTAAATAAAAAAATAAAAATAAACTAAGCATGCCTTTCTATTCACCTTTAGTTGTTTGTTTCGGGGTGATTTTTTTGCTTACAACACGTTTCCCATACCGTAGTTCAGTGGTGAGTTTCTAGCAGTTCGGCCTGGTCCAGGCAAACTGGGAGTGACGGCGGTGGAAGGCTCCACCCACCCGCCCAGACATTGTTATGGACACTCTGTGCATGCGCACTTCATTCACGCGTGCGCTTTCCCGGTTTCAAACTGGTAGCGAACGTAAGTGGAACCCACTACTGCTGTAGTTCCATCACATTGAGCTTTGTACTTCCATCATAAGGTTTAGCATCACACCCTTATTTTTAAGCTATTTAAGGCAGCAGTCTCCAACTTTTCCGACTTTGCAGACTGTCGGGGAGGGAGAAAGGGGATGGTTATGCTTCAGTGGTGGGTGAGCACATACATGCACAGCTCCATTCATGCATGCCTACTGCTTGCACAAATGGAGCTGCACTCATGGGCTCATGTGCCGCTTCTGCAGTCCATTCAGAACAGGCCGTGGCCCGATAGTGGGCTATGGCCAAGAGATTGGGGACCCATGGCTTAAGGTGTATGAGTACGTAGGCATTTAATGTGACATATTCTGAGTGAGAGAGTCAATCCAATCATTTACATCAAGAACCCAATTCCCAACATGACCTTCATTCCATCTTATAGTCGGGAGTTTTAAATACGGACAATGATTTTGGTCCATCCAGTCTTCCTGGTAGGTATTTCCCTCTACCCTCCCAATGGAGCCTAGTACAGAAATAACAATTGCACCCATATAGTATAAAGTCTTTTTCAGTAAAAGTCAATATATCATAATCAAGGGAGAAGAAAAATTCCCTGCACAATCCAAACCATAATCAGTAATTGTTATTAAGAGCTCTCATTATACGGTGCAAGTGTAATTAGAGTATTATACTCTCACAGGATGCAGTGTACAGAGAATGCTAGAAGGCTTCATAAATTAGTGCCAAATCAGTCTCCTCCCCTTCACCTTGAATGAGTATTATTATATTTACATATATTAAATCAAAAGCTGATCAGCCATTCCTAAAATTGGCCTAAAGACTATCTACAATTTCATGTTGGTTCTTGATTTTTATTATCCATCTCCAAAAATAAAAGGATTGAAGTTAGCCATCAATAATTCTGAACATTATCTGCTGAATCCTGCAGATTCCAAAACATTAATAATTCAGCACCTTATGGGAATGTTGTCATGGTGGAGCTACAACTTGTCTGCAAACGGAGCTCAGGGGATGTTCACTATGATCTATTCCAGCATATGTGCACAATTGCTACATTCATCATTAAACAGGGAAAACATTATCTTTCTTAACTTATGGTTTTAAAGATATTTTTGTAGTTTACACAATAAAACCTCTTGAGCATTAAAAAAATAAATAAATCCCAGGCTCTAAACACCTATTGCTATCTAAATCAGTTTTAAAGGAAGAGGAGGAACTATTATCTCTAGATATATCATGCTTTTTTCACAAATGAGCAATTTCTGTGATTATATAAACACCACAAAATGCCACGAGAAGAGAAAGCATTAGCAATCAATTGCATACCCCAAGTTATGGTTTATAATATTATATAGCATAAACACTGTAATAGCTTATAAAACAACAAAAAAAGTGAAATTAATTGAAAAGTCAGTGGATACAAACAAAACATAGCCATTTAAAACTGGTAGAGATGCCTTTGCTTTGTAATGCAAATATTACAGAGCACTTAAAAATAAAAACCACTCCAAAATGTTGCAGAATATTATTATTAAAAGCTGTTCATGTGATTTTTAAAAATATTTTAGAAAAACAAATTCCACATCACAAACTGATTAGAACAATGAATAAATCTGAGGCTGTTATTTCTAAAGCATTAACTGCATTGAATGCAAAGTGATTAACTCATGAAAGGAGAGTCATAGGTTTCTGTTGTATTTCATTCTCTTTGTTAAACTATTGCTCCTAATAGAAGCACTAGAGGTTTTTTTCCAAAGATGCTCCATTCATTGCTAAATAGCAGCTGCTAAATAGCAGCAAAAAAAAATTTCTATAGAGCAGTGATGGCTATTTGCCGCCACATGTCAAAAGCGGGGGGCACGCGGGATGGTTGTGTCATGCGTGTGCATGCCCACACCCATAATTTAATGTGCCCCGCTCCCCCACGCATGCACACATGACCCCCTGCACTTCCCACGCTTTTGGCACGTGATGGCATGGTGGGCCCAGTAAGTCTGTTTTTCACCCTCCCCAGGTTCCAGAGGCTTTCTACGAGCCTGGGGAAGGCAAAAATGGCCTCCCCCCCGAGGCCAGAAATGGCCATTTGCCGACTTACAGTGGGACTGGAAGACCCGTTTTTCGCTTGGGGAGGGTGAAAATGGCTTTCCCTCCCACCTGGAGGCCCTCCGGAGGCTGGAAACAGTCTGTTTCCCAACTTCCAGTGGGCCCAGAAGGCCTGACAATCAGCTGGCTGGTGGGTGCATGCATGCTGCAGCTGAGCTGGGGCAACGCTTGTGTACCCACCGATATGGCTCGGCATGCCACTTGTAGCACGCGTGCCATAGGTTTGCCATCATGGCTATAGAGTTACTGGATAGATTGCTGTACACAGACTCAGTAGTTCTCCTCTGAATTCTAGGTTTTGCAAAGCATCTGACATGTATTTAATATAGCTCATGCTACTAAAATGATACAGAATTATATTTACAGATCACTTTTGTAAATCCAATATAGGAAGATTATTCAGGTCTCTTAGTTATTTGCAAATGCCTTTTAATTACTAAGACATCAGCTGGTTCCTTTTGTATGTCTAGTGTAACATCCTTTTCCATTGATTCTTTTAAAATCCCTTTCAAATAAGTCTCCACCTTGTCAGATAACACTTGTTCTTCTTCTATAACTTCTTTTAAATACAGTCAGTCTATAGAGGCAGACACTCTTAAAATTAACGTTTTGGTCCAGTGTTCAAAAATATTCTTCAATATCTCCCACATTAAAATATCTTGCTTCATTCTGTATTTCAAGTCAAATTTAAGTGTTTTTGTCCTTCAATATTTAGTTCCTTCTAGTTTTCTGTAGTGTCGAATTGTTAAATTAAAAAAAAAGTAATTTTCCATGGGAAGGATTCTTTATAATTAATTCCAAGATTTCAAATTTATCTAGATCTTTAGTCTGTTTTCAAGTTTTACTCACTCTTTTGTTGCTTATTAAAAAAAACTAAGTCCTTAAACTTAGTGAAAACTTCTTTTACTAAGGTTTGAAGAAACTCTCACCTAGGGCTATAAAATTAGAAAGCTTTGTTGATCCAAAGCTTCCTAATAGTTAAAAAGCACTTAACAAGCAATTTCCAAAAGTGATAAGAAAAGGAAATACAAACTTAAGTGTTCCTTCAAAGACTGCAACAGTTTGAGAAGATGGTTATTTCCTTGTCTCAAAGAGCTCTAAGCCTTCCAAGGATGACCATCTTGCAGTCTCTTCAAGACGAACAACTGTCTGGAGCATTTATGGATGATTCAAGTCCCCTGTCTGGAGAGGAATTATCAAAAAAGGTGGTTTACTCACTGCCTCTTCAATCTGCTTTTTGTGGAACTATCTTCAGTCTACCACTTCTTCCCTGGAAATCCCTTAGCTGCCTATTTTCTCTGAGCTTAGCATACAATTCGGTTATTAGATTTTTCTGCCTGAATACCAAGAGAAGTATTCTGAAATACCACAAATAATGTTATTATTTAAATTAAGTAGAAAGGTCTCACATTCTCAGTAGGTTTTGGAGCTTCAGACTGCATGAAGTGCAGCAAACTGACTTCCATAAATTAGAAAGAGAAACTAAGGCATATTAATGGCCCAATTTTGCTTTACGTATGGTAACTTATATAAACCTTTCCTGAATCATAACTTTATAATAGCACAAGGATTTTCAAATTTCAGTGACCCTCTAAGCTACAACTGTAACCACTAATCACTAAGTAATCACCAACAGTAACGAGTAATTACTCTTAGAAGAGTTAGCCATGATAAACAAATAATACATGGGATGAAATAAATTAATAATCTTTACACTTCACAACAACTACTAGGACAAAATAATAAAACATCCACAGAACAAAGAAACAGAATAGCATAATAAATGACAGAAAGAGTTTCCCCAGCGGTTCCATGTGAGAAAGCAAGGAAGAAAGGACTGGATCTTACAGCATTTGACAAGAAGGCAACTGCTTGGCTGACCAGGTTATACACCAGAGGCCTTCCCTCCATTCCATGATATAGGCTCGGTTCCCACCAGCTACTCCACTGATCATGATGGCTGCCAGTTTGCTTATAGGACTTCCCAATCAGTACATAATCTGCTTCTGTCTCAAGCATTGGAATAACATTTCCTAAAGGGAACTCAATTCCACAGAATTGTGATTAAATTCTATATTAGCTAGTCACGATAAGAATACTTTTCCTTTATTCTTTCCTTTTCAAAACCTTCCAAGCTACCAACCCTCTGAAGACCATCTCATCAGCCTAATTCTTCATAAACTCCACTCAAATGCCAAAATCCCAAAGTTCCACCTGCTTGTGCTTAGTAATATCATACTAACTCATAACTTCTCTTGAAAGTAGGTACCATAAGGTGCCTTTGGGTTTAAAAAAATAAATAAAATCTAGGGGGATGTTAGGCGAGGTGCATGCATTCACACATTACATCTATATATCAAATGCAAACTCTACAGATGCAATTAATTGGACTATTCTAAACTGAAGCTGAGACCGCAGATCACTTTAAGCGAATACTACCAAAATGGGCAGAAAGATTGCTGTTATTAAATGCAAATAAAAAGGAAGGGTTTTTCAATTTTCCATTTTTTCTAACTGAACCATTTTTCATAACAACATTAATAATTTAATATCTGAAACATCACGTGTACAGCACACTTTAGAAGACAGTTTCATTTCAAATTTGTACAGTCTTTAATCAATAAGCAGAATCTATGTTTCTAATACATGGTTTAATTAATCATGAATTGCAATGTTATCTATAAGACTTTCATCTTCAATGTCCAGTAAAAGAAAAAAACCTAATGGAGGCAAAAAATCATATAAATTGTTTTGATTGTAGCCTGAAAAGATTTTTTTCCACAAACATGAAACTCCATTTTATTAAAAATGGTTCTTACAAAGACTAACATTAATGTTCTGATCCTAAGACCAATAATACCTAACCTTAAGAAAACTGGTATCACATTTACAAATATTTTTAAAAAAGGAAAAGAATAAAAACATGCCAGTGAACTACGGTGCAATTAAGCAATAATGCACAACAGGGTGTACCTTAATGGGTCACATTAACCACATGCTTCAGGTGTACTGACAGGCAGGAGGTCAAAAGGAGGCAAACTTCAAATACATGGTAAGTGTAGCAATGGCTCATTAGTACATACAATTACTAGTTGCTATAGTAATGTTCAAACACTGAGACACTGAGAGTAAGAGATGGGCGTTGTTACAAATAATCTTCCCCTAAAGAATTTTTCCCCTCAATGGCAGATATAAAAAATGACAACAAAAAAATTCAGCAAACTTTATGGCTATATTTCTTCATCCATGCCTTAATTAATCCTAGCAATTTTTGTGGGACTATTCTAGGAGCAGTCAGCTATATAGCTCCGTTGGATCAGACCTAGATCCATCGAGCCAGCGTTCTATTTTACACAATGCATCTAAGAAGCCCATTAATAGGAGATGAAGGAAAGCTTTCTTTTATACTATTGCTGTTGAGCACCTAATATATGGAGACTGGTTGCTCCATGTCCAGAAATGGTGCCCAATGTAGTCATTGATTAAACAGTCCTTTAGGAATTTGTTTAGTCCCCTTTGAGGTTAAACCAGCAGCAACAACAATGGTGAGTTCCTACCGGTTTGCTCTGGATCTTGTGAACCAGTAGTAGCGGTGGTGGGAGGCTCCACCCAGCCACCCACCTGGATGTCATCACCGATGTTCTGCGCATGCGCAAAAGCACTGCGCACGAGCAAAGCACATACACACTCCCATTGCAAACCGGTAGCAAAGGTAAGTGGAACCCATCCCTGAGCAACAAGTATAGTGCCATATGTGCACTATATTCCACAGACTGATGACATGCTGCATTAAGGAATCTTTGTTTTTTTTCTAAGGCAATTCTATATTCCCTGATGGATAACGGAGTTAGAATAGTAGAAAAGTAAGATTTGGAAATAATTTAGCATAATTCTGGCAGCCACCTCATAAACTTTTGCAGACTTACCTCCTGAAAATTAGTAATAAGTAGGCAGAAGATAACCTGTTAAGGGTTTAATAACCTGTTAAGGGCAGTTTACAAGGTCTTAAACCACTGGCCCCCCAATCCTTTGGGCATCAGGGACAGGTTCCATGGAGAAAGGTTTTTCTATGGATTGGAGGAAGCTTGTTTTTGCATGCTGCCTGCATCCCATGGATGGGGCTTCGCTTATTTATGTGGCCCAGTTGCTGGCATGCTATGGATTGGTGCCGGTCCACAGATTATGGGTTGAGGACCCCAGTTTTAAATAATCTCATCCTAGAATTATCACAAATACTCTCCACATGCAAGATAAATTCAAAAAATAAATAAGCAAAATAGATTTGAAAAGCCCCTGTTGCGAATTTCATTTTTTATGACAAAATTTATAAAGACCTGAATGGTGACTCCTCATTACTGTCTTTGTAGTTAATGAATCCAAACCATTTATGTACATTGTCACATGCACAAATTATACAGATATTATCATATGGTACAGTACAATATACAATAATATATCTATAAATCATTTACAGTCAATTAGATGAGAAAATCTTGAAACCAGAATGAGGAACAAATGTCATATACTATCAACAATTCACTTTCACATAAAGTATTTATAAAAGAAACTACCCTTTAAAAAAATCTCATCAAACATAAATTAATCATTTAAATGGTGAATTGTGTTAGTTTTGTGCAATTTCCAATTAAAATCAAATGGTCTAGTGGTTAAAGTACTAGACTAGAAACCAGGAAACTGTAAATTCTAATCCTGGTTTAGATTGAAAAACTGGTTTGCTAAATTTAGATGAGTCACGCTCTCACTCAGCCAAACTCACTTCACAAAGTTGAGGTGGGCAGGTAAGGGTAATACGGATTATTACACACACACACACAAAATAAACAGCAATAATTAAATCTTGTGAACATGCCAATGTATAATTCAACATTGGTTTTTTTATATCATTAAGCTAACTGAATGGGAACAAGTAAATTTGGCATATTAATATCCCTTAATGTTCTCTTTTTCCTTTTTTTAAAAGTGTTCTAAAATGTATGAATATGTAGCTTCCCATTTTTACTTTTCAAATATTACTTTTTTAAAATGTTGAATGATTAGTAGAAAAAGGCATAGTAGAATTTGAGACAATATAATAAAATAAAATGGCAGTCAATTGGTTAATTCCACACCATGGAATTTCTTTAATAATGAAATCATTGCTAAAAATCCATCGTTATTAAAAAATAAAAGAGTTGGCTCAGCTTATGAAAATTAGATTTGTAAGTTGTTGGTCATTCCCATAATTAAATCTGTGTCACAAATTTGGAAGAAAAATGGACATTGTACTTAATGCATTTACACAAGTCCTGTCAGGCTGTATAAAACATTTTGCCTACTAAACCTGAACAGATAAGAATTCCATATTTTTTTATTAGCAGGACATTTTTGTAACAATTGGAAGAGAAGTTTAAAGGATTAATTTTATGCTTCATTATAAAGAAATGTAAAAATTTAAATACAATGACATCTAGCCTTATCACCATAGGATATGTACAGCTTCACAAAAAAAATGATTAAGAATTGTTTTATAGATATCGTATTTCCTAAAGAACTGTTACACTTTGATTGACACAAAATTTTAAACAGAGATTTATTTATCAACATCCAAGATATGAATGGATTCCAATGCAGAATTGAAATAGCATATAGACTTGAGGGTGGGGGGTGGGGGGTGGTGAACAAAATATATATTGAGACACTTTCATAAATAGTGACATCGAGCTTCCTTGGGCTGATCTCTGGGGGTCTGGGTCTGGGTAGTACTTGGACAAATGATCTCTAGGGAATGGTGGCGCTATATAGGCTAGACTGGGAACTTAAAGAAATATCTGGGGAAAAAGTAATGGCAGTCACATCTGTAAATGAAAATAACATTGAGTCTAAAAGAGTTGAGCTAATCTTGGCACCAAGAACTCCAGGAATGATTCTAATTTTTGTTCAGCAATCTAGCCACTGAATTTTTCAAAGAACTTTTAATTTAAGAATAGTCCAGAACTCGAATAAATTCTTTTAATGTGCTTGAAAAACAGGCACCATAACCATTTGCAGAAGGCTTTGTTTTGTTTTAGCATCAAGCTATTAGCACTTCAGTATAATAGGCTCGTTATAAATAAAGGAAGAGAGAAGTAGTATAACACTGCAATTTATTTAATACTTCAGTGACTTTTTCAACCTTAAAATAAAAATGAAATTTAGGAGACAGGAGAGAGCTCTCATGAAGACCTGCTTACAGGCAAAAACTGGAATTTTATTCAGTTAAGTGAACAGACTGGCAGAAGAATGGAGCAATATACCTTTTATCACAGAAACTCCATCCAGCTGGGTAGAGGAAATCTTTGAGTCAAAATAAAGCACATAAATTAAGCCCCCTCCCCCCACCCACTGCCTCCTATGTTGTAACCATCAGTAAAGTGGTATTTTTTAAAATTAGCATCTTTTATGGACATATTCACAAGACTGTCATTTACTGTCATTGCAAGCTCTCAAAAATCAGATTACAATAAAATTGCTAAAATATTCATTGTGATTGCACAAGTAGCATATAGTAAAAACAGCATCAGATAACATTTTATTTCAAGGTGCAGCTCCAAAATGGTTAGCAGGAGGTACAATAAAATGGTTAGCAGGATAGAAGTTTTTAGATTAAAAGGAAGAAAAAGGAGGGTAATGAGGATTTTTTAAAAGCTGCCCAACTAGCTTGAATTAACTTTACATCAATCAGTGATAACTAGGCAGGAAAATAACCTATTCTCATTTTTACAGATTACTGTGAGCACATTAATATTGCAAGGAAATAATAATATAAATGAAGCAGAAAATCAAATTATATAAGGATATAAACAGCCTAAGATTAATTGCATGCCACTGATCCTGATACGATACAAATTTACTCAAAAGTAAATCCTGCTCTGTTTGATGGGGTTACTTCATAATGGAACTGGTGTCTTTGAACCACCATTATTGCTAATAATAATCAAATACTCTGAATGAATTACGAAAATGTTAGCATACTTTATTAAGTTGTTCTCTTGAGGGAAACCCAAATCACTTATGTTCTACAATTATTCTAAATCCAACTTTTAAATGAGGGGAGGAGATAATGATATTAACTTCTTAACTTAGAAAAATTCTCTGTGGTATAAAATATTCTCTGAATATATGTAAATTGAATTCATCTATCATTACTTATTACCAGTCTAGCTAGAGAAAAAAGTTTTCTGTTACAATTAATTCTTTAAAAGCGTATGTTTTAATTAGATCTATGATGTTATTACATAAGTTATAAATGCACATATATCTGCCTGCAGAATTACAGGAATTCATTCCCAAGCTAACATTAGTTTGAAGCTTTTTAAGCCAGTCACTGCCCATAAATGCAGTCTATCAAATGCTAATACAGTTGAATACCAAGAGATTTGTATTCTTTTCTAAGATAATCCACATTTATATATCCAGGACTCTCAAACTAGCACAGCAATTTGCCTCACAAAACTGTATTTCAACTATATCTACCACTCTGATTTCAGTTTTAGCCTTCTTTATCCTCTGACTTCATAATTTAAAAATTACCTGTAATTATGTTTCTATAAAGGAATGCAATCCACTTCTCTCAGTCTCTTATAACTTCGGCCATACTTGATTAAATTGATACAAGATGGGATCCAACGTTTAGGGAACCATACATTCTCTACTCCCTATTAAAAATAATCTACTTCAATTTAGCGAACTGGCATAAAGACATAAAATTGATACAGTGGAAAAAGCAGAGACGTTCCATGCAGAATATTTTGGTGAAAGAGAAAAGGAAATGGAGACCCTAAAAGAGATGCCATTACTAAATGTTGAAGATATTGAGATGTCTCTTGCAGAAGAAGGCGCAGTAGGAGTAGTAGTGGAGGCCAGCATGGTCCCTATGAAGCAACGAGAAGTGAGACAAACTAGAGCAATTAATCCTGACTATAAACAATAAAAATGGAAGGGAAAAAATTAATATCAATGAATATAAATGGACTAAACTCCACAGTTAAAAGAAGAAAGATGTTTAATAAATTGGGGAAGTTAAAATTCGATATAATCTGTCTACAAGAAACACACATTAAGAAACAACAAGAGCAGATCTTGAGTCAACCTAAATTAGGGAAAATGTTTACATCATCATCACAATATAAGAAAAGAGGAATAGTATTGTATGTTAGAGACACTATAACAGCGAAACAAATATATTCAGATGAAGATGGTAGAATTCTAATGGTTGAAATAATGGAAGACCACAAAAAGACTCTGCTTGTAGCAATTTATGCACCAAATGATAAACAAGAAAAATTCTATAGAGACTTACATAAGAAAATAATTGATTTAGAACACGACAAAATATGTATGATGGGAGACTTTAATAGCATAGTGGATGTTAAACTGGACTATAAAGCACAGAAGAACAATAAACAAAACAGAAAAGCCCTGCCAAAATCTTTCTTTAAAATGGTGGAAGAATTAAATCTTAAAGATGCTTGGAGGGAGAGGAACCCGGATAATAGACAATACACTTTTTATTCGAATAGACACTCATCATGGTCTAGGATTGATATGATTTGGACTACATGTGACCAGATGGTTGACATAAGGGAGATAGACATTGAATCGAATACATGGGCTGACCATAACCCAATTACAATGCAATGGCAAGAACAAAAGAGGAGAGGAGATGGACACTTAATAATGCAATACTAAAAGAAAAAGATTTTACACAAAAAATCAAGAAAGAACTGGTCTTTTTTTCCCAAAGAAAATAAGATAGAAGAGCTTCTGAGTGTCTGGCAACTGCGCTGGTTCCACAACCACACCCTGCCATGGCGGCCCAAGGCAGAAGGCCCCTGGATGCCAGCGGATTTTCCCAGCAGGCAGTCAAGACTTCCCCTCCCCTGGGAGAGAGCAAAGAGATCTTGATCAAAGACCTGCCACCCGGGCCAGCCAACAGTAGCAGTGGCAAAGATGACCCAATGGTAAGTGACCCCTTTGCAGTCAAGCTGACAGTACCAGAGACAGGGGTGCATGGAGAGGTAGGGCAATAATAGACACTGGCTGCACTCGGTGCTTAATTAGCTTCCCCATTATTGAGCAGTTAGGCATAAAGACACACCTCTTAAGCTGCCCCATACACCTTTAGCAAGTAGACGGGACCTTAAAAGGTGGAGCCCTTGCTACAAGGGTCACTGAGCTTGTCAGATTGGAACTGGGGATCCACACAGAACTCATTTGATTTGGAGTAGCCCCAAAAATGGCAGAGTCAATCATCCTGGGACTCACCTGGCTAGACAAATGGGCCCCTACAATCAAATGGGAGGACGGCTACCGAAAAGTTACCACCCCTCCCTCCTGAAGCAGAACCCACTGAAATGAGCCCACAGTGGCCCCACCAATGAGAGGCAGCCACAACGGCCATCAAAGTCCTACCTGGGACTCCCCAGGTCCAAAGGAATACAGGGACCTGGCTGAAGCATTCAGTGAGAAGGAATACAACATCCTTCCCCCTCCCTCACATTGCCACACTGACTGTGCAATTGAGATCGAGCCCAGGGCTAAACTTCCTAAACCAAGGATATAGTCAATGACTCTAAAAGAGATGGCTGAGCTGAGGAAGTACATCAATACAAACCTTGCCCAAGGGTTCATCCAACCTGCCAAATCCAGAATAGCTGCCCCAGTGCTGTTTAAGGAAAAGAAAGATGAGGGGATGAGCCTCTGATTGGATTTTTGTGGAATAAATGCAGTGTGCATGGTAAACAACTACTCCCTCTCCCTTATGAAAGACCTTCTGAACTACCTTTCAAAAGGCAAAGTGTTTACTAAACATGACTTGAGAGAAGCATACTACAGGGTGCGCATAAAGGAAGGGGATGAATGGAAGACTGCTTTCAACTGCCCATTAGGTAGCTTTCAATTCAAAGTCATATCCTTTGGCCTTCAAGGAGCCCTTGCTGTATTCATGCAATTGATTAACGAGGTGCTATATGAACATTCATACAAGGGGGTTCTAGTCTACTTGAGCAACATTCTCATATTCAGTGAGGCATTAGAAAAATATGTGAAGCTAGTCCAACAGGTACTAAAGAAACTGTTAGCCACAAATCTTTATGCAAAGCTGTCCAAATGTGAGTTTCACAAAATCTCTCTGGACTATCTGGGCTACCGAGTGTCGAACGAAGGCATAGATATGGATCCCGGGAAAGTGCGAGCCGTATTTGACTGGCAGCCCCCTTGCACCAGGAAACAGCTGCAAAGTTTCCTGAGGTTTGCTAACTTTTACCAGCAATCCATTCCAGCCTTCGCAGAAGTGGCTCTGCCACTTACCAAACTGCTAAAGACAGGACCTTCCCCCGCAAAGCCGCAGCCGACGCAGCCTCTAGCCTGGACTTTAAGCTGTCAAAAAGCGTTTGAAAGCTTGAAATGGCTGTTTGCAGAGGAACCTATCCTTCAGCACCCAGACCCAGATAGGCAGTTCATCGTCCAGGCTGATGCCAGCAATGTGGCAGTGGCAGCAGTGCTCGTCCAGGAAGACCCCCAAGGACAGCTGCTGCCTTGCACATATGTGTCCAAAAAACTCACAGACACCAAGCAGAGATGGGCAGTATGGGAGAAAGAAGCCTTTGCTTGTTCGTTAGACTCTTCTATCATGGCGGCAAGATCAAGGGGAGCCAAGATCCCCTTCAAAGTATGGTCAGACCATAAAAACCTTGAAGCCTTAAAGACCCCACAAAGGCTCTCCCCCAAACAGGTCCGCTGGGTGGAATACTTCAAGTGGTTTGATTTCAAGCTGAAATACACCCCAGGGGGGAAGAACCTGCTTGCAGATGCCCTGTCAAGGAAATCCCAATTTGACAGCAGAGGAAGGAGGTCATCTATGCCATCATCCTGAACACACAGACTGCAGCACAAGTCACTATCCAGAGTTAGGACAGCAGATAAAATGATGGGAAGCTAACTGCCAACTTGAAGGCAGCACTATCTACCGATCCATGGCTAGCCAACAATTGAGACACTTTGATGACCCGTGAAGGACTAGCTTGGAAAGGTTCAAAAATTTACATCCCCAACAGCATGAGACACCTGGTGCTCCAGCGTAGCCATGATTCTCGATTGGCTGGTCACTTTGGATTTCTAAAGACCCTTCATCTGATTAGATGGCAGTTTTGGTGGCCAAATATGAAAGCTGATGTGGAGGACTATGTAAAGAGTTGTGCCACATGTGCCAGTAACAAGACAAGACCGGGGAAGCCTCCCGGTTTGCTTCAACAGGTAGCTGAGCCCAGCAACCCGTGGGAAGAAATAGCTATGGACTTTATAGTAGAGCTCCCAAAAAGTGGGGGAAATACTGTAATATGGACTGTGATAGACCTGTTCTCCAAACAGGCCCATTTTGTTCCTTGTTCTG
>JANHFK010003574.1:92653-104530 GCA_036250565.1 Sibynophis collaris | reverse complement strand
GAAATCTCATTCATTTCCCCCCTCATGGAGCATCTTGTCTTATTTTAATAAGTCCTGCTCTTACTCAAGTCCAAAAACAATATTTTCAAATCCAATGTTGCTCTTCAGAAAATTCAATAATCGTAGTTATTTATATCTCAGGATTATTAATCAGTTTCATTTAAGTAGTCCAAGCAGTTCCACAAATCAAGAGTCACTTTACTTTACTTAAGAGTCTTCCTTATTCTCACAATAGAGTCTCTAGAGTAATCATAAAGTGGATAGTTATAGAACAGTAAGTATCACCACAGTTCTCCAGATGAATGTTGTTTATTTCTCTTAAAATTTTCCTTAAAATTTCTTGTAGGAATATGGTATATTTTCCATTCACCAATAGATGGCACCCTCAGCTTAGGTTTCAGTGTTGTTTCATTTCTGATAAATTGATCCAAATTTATAATCATCCAAATTTAGTTCAATTTATGGAAGCAAAATCGGCTATTCAAGTGGATTCAAGTAAATAGTTCTAGCATTTTATAATGCCTTTCCAAAACAACGCCTACCCAATTTAAGAATCCAATTTTCTATATTTCAAAAGGTCTTTAGCTTTTCTCCCCTTAGGTCCTTTCTTTCAGGTCTAGGATTTTTCTCTCCATGTTCACAGCTTTAAAAAAATAGTTCTAAAAGTCTCTTTTCCTGGATTTTCCTCTTTTTTTTTCTTTAAAGTTAGAGTCTAAATAAAAAGGAATATTCTCATTTAGCTCCAGTCACTGTTCATCTGCAACTACTCCTGCACATTTCTTTGTTGCCTTGGCTATCCCAGCTTCATGGCAGCCATGATGGCTGCCTCTTCTTATTGAGGGAGAGGGAAGAAGCCCTGAGTCCAGCAGGAGAGTTGCTGCTCTCCCCGAACTTTTCTTCACCACCTCTACAGTGTGGCTTTAGCTTCTTTCGGAGCCCTTCAACAGGGAGAACTCAGCATGTGAGCACAGAGACCCACTCTTCACATCCAATATTGCCGCAACATTAGCTGGAAGTCCCATGGGGTTATCTTTGAAGTCCTCCTGATACAGAATGCAGAGTTATGAGTAGTGATAGGCATGCTTTGTTATGCCCATATAATATCTCTGCTTCATGAGCTGCACAGTTTGCTTTCAGGTGTGAAGGTCTGGTCATTATCTACAAAGCCCTACCTGGCATAGGGCCCAGCTACTTGAGGGAGAATCTATCTTCCTTTGTATCTTTGTATCTGTATCTTCATTCTTGCAGTGTTGGTACGCTCCAGATTTCTTGATTATTATATAACATCGTTATCAAGACCCCAGAAGTATGCCTTCTCTTTAGCAGTACCTTACTCTAGAATAAGATTCCACCCGAGATCCAGATGAACCTATTTTGTGGTTGTTTAAAAGAGCCATGAGGACCTGGCTCTTAACCCAGATCTTTGGCAAGGGAAAGTTACACTCCTAGCTTCATAGACAAGCCTATTGTTCTTGTCATCTCTTATCAGTTTTATTGTAATTTCTTTCTTTGATTGTTGTGAGCCACCACATTAGCATGTGGAAGGCATACTTCGAGTTGGTTGATCGATTAACAACAAACTTCTCCCCATACTTCCCCCCCCCATCCTCCATAGTTGGATCGCAGCGCTTGCTGGTATTTATGTTTTGTGTGTGTGTGTACATATGTAAATATGTGATTGTAAGCTGCCCAGAGTTAGTCTAAGGTAAGAAGAGCAGCAAATAAATTTTATATATAATAAGTAAATACATGTTTAAATAGTAATAATAATAACACCAAATGAAGTACCACCTTGATGTGGTTGTGGTGTTGCATGCTCAGAAGAGGATAAGCACTTTGCCAGAAGTTCTACTACACTGGACAGGTCTTATTAGAAGTGCCACATGAAAAGTGACTCTCCCATCAATAATAGTACCAATACTAGTATGACCTTGGGGGCAATCAAAAACATCCCAAGCACCACTTTAACACTATTTGGCATTGACAAAATCACTATGAGTCAGTTGCAAAAGGCAGCTTTACTTGGAACAGCTTGCATCCTGAGATGATACCTTTAACACTATCAAACAACAGCATCTGCCTATTCTAAGTCCTTGAGAAAAGACTCTATAGATGGATTAAAAATGCCAAATGCAGTCCAAACGTCTGGCTGACTATGCAACAAACTGTAATAAAAAATGAAGAAGCTAACGTGCTCGGAGACTTTAGAATTTAAACAGACAAGCACCTGCCACATAACACTCCAAACTTAAGAACTGCCAATAAAAAAAGACAAAAAAGTCTGGATGTTTGGCATGGCTGTACCTGGAGAGAGCAGAATAGAAGAGAAAGAATTAGAAAAGATAACAAAATACAAAAAACTGCTAATATACTGACTATGGCAAAGGAAAGCAAAGATAATGCCAATAGCAATAGGTGTCTTGGATGCAATCCCAAAGCAACTAGAGCACTACTTGAACACCATTGGCATTGACAAAATGACAGTTGATCAATTGGAAAAGGCAGCTTCACTCTGAACAGCTTGCATCCTGCAGCAATAATTTTAACACCCTCTAACATCCACATCTGCCCATCTCAGGTCCTTGGGAAGGTTTCAATAAGAAGATAAAGATGCCAAGTCCAGCCTAAACATCAGGCTCACTGTGTGATGAACCATAATAATATCTATATACTGTCCAATTTCCATGATTCAAACCTTATGGTATGCCCACGTTGGGTGTTGTTTTAAGAGAAAGATGTCACATGCTTTCTCACAGACATATCTCTTTACAGAGAACATTTTTGTTACAACTGTAGACTAAAATAGAAGAGAATCAGCAACTTCTGGCATGAGAACTTAGGAGTAATATCTGCATACTCAAAACAGCTAGTCTACCAGGGCTACAGTAGTCAGCATGGGGCTGCCCTTTCATTATGAGCTTGCATTTATCCAGTGCTCTGAGCATATTGATTACTACAACATGCTCAACTCAAGAAACAGTCCTAAACCTTGTGCAGTCACACTTAGGTCCACTTTTGAGGCATTTTCCAATATGCTTTTAGCTCTGCATAAATTACAAAGGTAGAATGTCTGCCAAACTGAAGTCTCTATTATGGCACACTAAAAATAAGGATGGGGCAACTATTCATTTCTAAATTACAACAGTCAACAGCTAGGATAAACCGACCAGCTTTGAAATTCCAGAATTGTTTTAGCAAACAAAGCTATCCACAAGCAATAGCAAATGAACACTGGAAAAAACTGAGTGCCCGAATAGAGCCTTGCAATAATTGATTTCTGTCAAAGAAAATCAAGTATACAAATGAAACAGAAAATGCATAGATGCTAAACTTTTATTATTAACCTTAATAATGTAAAACATTGAAAGAATAGAACTAATAAAGCTATATAGCTTTACTGCACAGATCAGACTATTTTTTTTCATAAAAATAACTTTTATATTAGAAGTAGAAAGAAGATCTAACAGTAACTTTTTGTGGTAAATGAGTAATAGGATACAAAAAAGCAAATAATCAAAATCTTGACGAACCAAACAATTGGAGGGGTGTTTTTTATATATATACTGGTGACTCTTACAGCATCAACCGATTCAAAGGCCAAATAAACCTCTTTTGGAAATATTTCTACTTGTATTGGCCTAATATACAAGATGACAATATGAATATATTATTTTTAATTAAGCTTTTAAACAACAATGTAACTAGCAGCCCCATATTACTCATTTTATAATAAATTCTCCAGCTATACGTATAGAGAAACCCACCTACTGACTTTCTTTCTTCATTTACATATCTGTGCAGGCCTATTCTTTTTTCTTCCAAGCCCCTTTGCCCTTTCAATCATGCAGCATATTACTCCACTGTCAGTGCAAAGCAGTTCCTAACAACGGGGAACCCAGCTGGGATAGGAAGAGGGCAGCAGGCTCATGCATTAACATAATAATCCAACTGTGTTCCCATAGGCCCTTAGGGCAGACAGCATATTAGGTAGGCCTCCTGTGCAGACCCAAGTGGAAGCTGCCTTATCACCTGCCTATCAACCTGTGGCAGTTATAGCCAACTCAATAGCACCAGCTCCTGCCAAGCTGTGGTGCCCAATTACCTTGCTACAAAGGATAGAAAGCCATTTTTCCACATCTGTTTAATGTACCTGATACATTTCCTTATTTATGATTTGAATTTCTGCATAGTTTCCAGAAGGATTGACTCACTGCCATTTTAACTTTTGAAAGTCTAGACGATGAGGCAGAAATGAGACCTCAACATCAAATTCCCAACTCGAAGTATTCCTTTCAAAATGTTATCTTTCAGCTTGCTCACCTCTCAATAACAGAGAGGCAGTCTTAAAAAGAGTGACATACCAAAGGGTGAGTCACTGTACCTTAGGTAGCACTACCTTGTTTTTTTTAAAAAAAGTGAATCAACTGTTTCCAGCCAAACCAGTTTAAAAATTGCTTGTTTTGTATAACAGCCATTGTTCAACATGATAAAGTACATCAGAAAGTGTCAATCAGCTTTCCTCAGTCCCAACAGTTATTACTAATAATTAAGTTACAACTAAAAACAGTGTGTGTTATATTCTATGAGTGTTTGTTATTTTAAAGGAATTTTAGAAGCCAGAATTAAAAGTGTGCTGAGCTCCAGGTATGTTTTTAAATAACAGATTTAAGTTGAAGGCATTCTCTTTTGTAAGTAGTACAAGATATCAACTATGTGATGGGAAATACAGAAGGAAAACAATTTATGCAAAAAAGAGTAATATAGTTTGGGATAAATATGCTAACTTCACTATGGCAGGTAGTATAGCCCTGTCAGCTAGCTAGTCAGAGTAACTGCTCCCTCCAGAACATACTTTGTTCTGTCTCTCTAGCACTGAACAACTTCCTTGTTCATTTCCATGTTTATTTAATAAATTCTCGGTTCTCTATTTATTTGTATCAATTTTATTTGTGTGTAGTCACTTTTGGTTTATAAACATTTAGATACAGATTATAAATTTGAAGATATTTTTTGAAGAACTTGATAATATTATCTAACTTAATTTAATTTAATTTATGTGATCAGGTAAAGCAATCCAGGGGTTATGCTAAAGAAATTTCAAAATGGGCAAACTCAAGAGAAAAACACAACCCTTTTTGCAAAAGGAATGAAGAAACACAGTAATGGATTTTTTTTTTTAAACAAACTGTAAACAGACAATACAATTCTAAGGAGGATTGCTCACAAATCAATTTCACTGTATTAGATATGAAATAGGTGCTCTTTGTTAGCACTGGAGAAAAACCTAACAATTGCCTTTGCTTAGAATAGCACTGAAAACTCAGGTCTACAAATATCCACAGCATGAATAACTTGACATCAAACCTGTGTCTTTTCACGATCACAATATGAAATTCAGAAAGTGCTGTTGTTACTTGTTCATAGAAAACGAAGGATCAAGAATGTTTCCAACGTAGGTAATGTTTATTCAGAATAGATGACCCTACTCAGATTATTGGCCCCTCTGATCGGATCTATCAAATATATTTATTGATAAAGTTTATTTCCCTTGTATGCGATAATACAAGGCAACATATGGAACTTTGGATTTTGGTTCATTGACTCTATTTGTACAACATGAGTGACCCAGCCAACATTCTTTCTCAATTCCGTAGCTTCATTTTTGTGTGCTGCACAACCTGGCAAAGGGTGGTTATATCTTTGTAAAGAAGCGGCTTTTTTTCCCCAACTCTCCAAGCCACCATAAAAGCGGCCTTTTCATCTGCTGTCCTTTTGTTTCCCTCTAGAACAAGAAGTTCTAAACCTTTTGCCATCACACCTTACCTTAATGTAATCTTAATATACACACCTCCTCTAAAAATCCAAATGAATACCAAAAGGAACACAAATAAATAATGAAAACAATACAACTTTGAGAAAGGTGGATTGGGGAGATAACACCTCACAGTTTGAGAAAACCTGCTCTAGTAGATTATAAATAAATCTACAGTGGCATAACTAACGCTGCCAAATCAGTTGAGAAGAACCTAAGTCATCTCCATTATTTCTGTCCCCTTTCCATTCTTCCTGGGGACATAAAAACTTCTAAGGAGGCAATAGTCACTTCAGGAGATTGTTTAGTCTCTAGAGGTGAAGAATAGTCCCCAATAAATGGTTAATTTTGTTTCATACAAATCTACAGTTGTTTAGGTCTAAACCAAACTTTCCTGGGTTAAATGGGTAAATAATGCAGGTTACAATTTGCACATCATATTTGTGTGTAAATGATACACTTACAGTATGTTCACATTCCTTTACAGGGAAATAGCAGAAATATTGAAGTCAGAATAAAAATACTAATTCAGAATCTAAATTGTTTTAGACAGCTTTTAAGAAGAGAAATGGGTGGTGCTAGGAATCTGAAGAATCCCTCCAGGCTATACCCATGCTTTACAGAAGTCTATATAGCCATCTGAGACCCCTTCAGAAACCCATACACAGTTGGAAGAAAAAGCAGAGGTCTTT
The DNA here is from genome assembly GCA_036250565.1 of Sibynophis collaris. NCBI lineage: Eukaryota > Metazoa > Chordata > Lepidosauria > Squamata > Sibynophiidae > Sibynophis > Sibynophis collaris. The sequence continues at coordinate 98,026 of JANHFK010003574.1, read as the reverse complement.
GAACTTATTCAAGATCAACAAAATGCTAATTTTTGATGAAGCAAGATTCTACATGGCTTACAGATAATTTTCAGTCACATATTTTTAAAACTGTGATGGAATTGCCTTCCCATTTAGTCTTTAGTATATTGATCAATAGTTCAAATAAAGTATATTTAAAGTTAAGTATGCCCTTTTATTCTTGTATCATAGAATATATAGAATATCTGTTGACTGCATGGTCTTGTAAAGATCCTTGTATATACGAGGATATTCTATATATTCTATAATACAAGAATAAAAGGACATACTTAACTTTCAATATACTTTATTTGCAGGGTTAAAAAAAATCAGCTACCAAAAATGGGAGATCCTCATAGAAGTTTTAATATACATTGCAAATGATTCTAAAATGCCAGTATTCACAACTTCCAAGAAACCATCTGGAGCCAGCTCACAAAATGACAGCAAGAAATGTCCAAAATTCAGCAGAATTCTCCAAATTCTGCCAAACAGGGAAAGAATGAGTTAATCGAGGCTAATTTGGGTGTGGCTAAAGCATACATAAACCATACACCGAAAATACTTCTGGAATGTAAAAAATATCACCTGCCACATAAACTTGATTTTACACTTTAAAACTACTCTAAATTAAGAATCTATTAAAATAATTAGCTGTCAAAATATAGATCTTTTGAAAGTAATGATGTATAATGTTTTTGGAATCAATATGTGGCTGACAAGATGCCTATTGTCCCAAAGTGTTGAGGTATTTGAAATGTGCACTATTCTTATGCTAAATTGTTGTTGCTGCTGCTGTTTATTACTATGTTAATAGAGTAATGAAGCTAGATTCTTTACTAATGATAAAAATAACAAGTATCATCAACACTAAGCTCCTCTTATGCTACATTACTGAGTATGAACAGATTTGAAGCCAATTCAGACATGTTAGGAAGATATAAGTAGCCATATTCTATTTGTTTGGTCTCACATGACCACAAATATATTTGAACCAAGGATCTAAAATCACTGACTCTATTTTACTCAACCATAGTTCCTCAGCTTTGGCCATAATATGGGCAATGATTTATGAGAGCAGAACTGAAAGCTTCAAATTCCTTCTTCACTATCGTGAAAGAGAATAATATGGAGGGTTAAAAACCTGAGATTGGATCTTTTATTGGATCTTTCTCTTTCTGTCCTGGCCACTTTTTACAGAGGCATGATTGAGAGCGTTTTAACAAACTGCATCACTGTTTGGTTTGGTGGCAGCAGTGCCTCACATAGAAAGTCCATACAGAGAGTGGTAAGGACAGCCAAGAAGATTATAGGAAGCTCGCTTCCTGTTGTTCAGCATATTGCTTGTAAGCGCTATGTGCTTAGAGCTAGAAACATTTTTTAGAAACCCCACACACCCACTTCATGGTCTGTTTCTGTTGCTCCCTTCTGGGAGGAGGTTTTGAAGTATTTCTAGCAAGACTACCAGATTCTGTAACAGCTTTCTTGTTCCCTATGCCATCTGTCTGGTGAACTCGTAAGATTCGTTTTTCTTGCCATGTACATGTATGCATCCGAACTAGACTGTGTTGTTTCTCTATGTCATATAATATATGTGGGTATAAGCATAATTTTGTATTTATTTATTTATTTACCCATGTTTGTGTAGTGTATATTGGAAGTGGAGGCCCTTTGAGAGCTGTATGCAACGAAATTTCATTTTAATGTATGTCAATTAGTGTACATTCAAAGTGACAATAAAGTTATTCTAAGTCTGTGCAGACTCATTGAAGCAGTAGAGAACCATAGTTGCCAATTACATCTGAACCAGCCAAATATATGCATGATAGTTTTAGAAGTTAGGTTTAATGTATTTTTTTCTGTAGAAGACAAAGTTAGAATATTTGATAAAGAAATAAAAAATTGTTTTCATACCTAAGTTTTCCTTTGTTGTCAAATAACAAATGCTACTAATGTGATGTAAAGCTAAGTATTTTGGACTGGCATTGGGAAAACCCAGGTTCTAGTTAACCCTCAGCCACAGAAGCTCACTGAGACATGGCCAATCACTCCCTCAAGAGGCCAAGTATCTTATCAGATTGTTTTGGTAGGGAAAATTGAAAGAAGAACTTTACATAGGCCCCATTGAGCTCCTGAAAGACAGGTGAATTATGACTTTAACAAATAAATGAATGGCTCATCTTTTTTCCATTGTGCCATCCAAAAGCCAACTTTTGCTATAGAAAATGATTAAAAGTGATTCTCCAAAAATTGAAATCAGCTGCTCAAACTGATGATTATGAAGAAAGCAGAAGCCACACAATCACAAGTTCACCATTCCTGCTGAAGTATATATACAGTAGATATGAAATATACATTTCCTTGTAAATCTTAGTTCCACACAAAGCCAGAGCGCTGAATATTCTAAGTGATACATGCCAGAAAGACAAAAGCAAGAGCTACTCCCTACAAACCTGAGAAATTAAACAGAAAAATACTTATAGTAATAGTCTAGAAAAAGGGTACCAAAAAACAACAACTTTGACCTCAGCAAAGAATAAGATTTGTTTAAGCCAAACTCAACCTTGAAAAATGGCTCAAAGATTAAATTAACTGAAAGAAGTCTTGTGGTTATCTCAGTGACTGAGATTATCACAAACCAATTTAACTTCTCCTATTGGTAATGATACACAAATAAAACCAAGCAATGATGAAATTACAAAATTATCAACAGTCAATTTATAAGCAAAGGTTTCAGACATCGATTATAAAAAAAAGAAGTTTAACATCAGGCACGCTTTCAGTAATGATCAGTCCATTCTCTTTTCCTTTAGTGCTGCTAAGTGAGAGTGAGAGAGCAAGAAAGGAAATGGTAAGGCTGTCAAGTTGGAAACAGATAAATCAATTATGTCCTTTAAATTACTCCAGAGGACTGTCCTCCTGGGGTTTAAAAATGTCTGCTTACTCAAAATTGTCCCTTAAAATTGCTCAACATGTATCAGAGGCAATAAATTGCAAATGCAATTTCATCATGAATACAACCACTCATGCCCAACCCCCATGCACTTACATTCAGATCAAAGAACATTAACATTACTTTATATAAAAGAAAGGGAAGTTGCAGTCGTTAAAATGCAAACAACTGGCCTACTAATGAGACCCTTGATAACAAAGACTGAATATAATGGAGCCAAAAGGAGAGGGGTCAGACTTGGACAATACGTATGTTCACTTAAATACTGTGAATGCACTTGCTTTGTTCATCACCCTGTTATTTACATCTTATTTTAAGAAAACAATATAATCAGATTTAGACTTTGTTTTTCCTCCAGAAGGCTGATCATCTACTTAATATTTTCATCCGAAATAGTGCTTGGAGGAAACAGCAGATGAGCTACACTAGCAGTAACAGCTTTGGGGTTTTTTTTTCCAACTACATTCATTCTGTGTATTATTTTAAAAATAAAATAAAATTACAGAGTATTCTAACTGACATTATGCAGTTTTGACTATCATGGAGTAATACACAGTAGAAAGGATGCCGGCTTGCTATCATTAACCTATTTTTATTCACAAATACACTAGATTTTCAATCTTAACAAAAGGGTTAATTAGGGATACAATTTTTCACAGACTGCCAGTAATGGGCATGACACACACTATGTGCCCATCAGTAATTCTCAGGTACCTTTGATCTCAGCCCCAAATGATTGCAGTTGCCTACCATACCCTGACCCCCGGGACACTCTTAGAACCAGACATCTGGCTACTTTGTTGTTGTAGACTAATCTTATCCCACAAGAGCACAAGAAATGACACCAGGCAAGGAGGCTCCTGGCAAGGGAAAAAACAGTGCAGTATTAGCAGACCCTGCAACTGAGTTGGCATTATCACAACTGACTTCACATTTTTACAGGCTGGGATCATATGGTCTGCTTATGTTCTATAGCAGTTTTGCTTTAGCAATATAAGGGAAAGGAATAACCTCCTACAACGTACTTATTAAAAATATAGAATATGCTCAGCAATATAGAAGAAAATTGTGAAGAAAAAGAATAATAGTTTTTTAATGAATTTTATATAATATTCTTCCTTTTGTGATACTATCTTGATTTATTTTTCTTTGGTTAATGTGTCCCTTTTCTTCTTGCTGCTGCAAATATAGAATTCCAAATCTGGTAAGTGGAGGATAGCGGAATAGCTACTATAATTCCACTTCAAGTTTACTTTGCTTCACATCATTATAATTTTCACACAGGAATAAGGACTTGTTTTTCTTGCAGTTATTGGCCTTATACTGTTCTTTATATTGATTAAAGAATATCTAAGACTTTGCTGGCTAAAAATCTTCCCATATCCCATATCACAAAGACTATGTTAATCACAATCATAATCAAAATTGGCATGAGAGGCAGAGCCTTTTAAATATTGGCTCAATATTTAATGTCTTTCTCAAAAAGTAACCTTAGAATGCCTGATTACTTCCTTAATCTGGATTTAAATAACTCCTTTTTCAATGGACTTTTGTTGAAATCACTTCACCATGTCAGTTAATAGTTGGGTAACCTTTAGCATGAATTATGGGCTTACAACGTGTTCCCATGGAGTGAACCATGGGAACCCTGGCAAGACCAAGTGGCTCTGGGTTTGGGGTTCATTGGCTCAGGGAGAATTGCCATCTTTGGTCCTGGATGGGGTGGCACTACCACAAACAGACCCGGTGCGTAATCTGGGGGTTCTCCTGGACTCACGACTCCTGCTCAAAGAGCAGGTGACAGTCATGGCTAGGAGGGCCTTCACGCAACTGCGAGTTGTGCGCCAGCTATGCCCTTTCCTGGACCGGCAATCCCTACTCACAGTCACTCATGCCTTGGTCACTTCCCATCTTGACTATTGCAACACACTCTACATGGGGCTGCCCTTGAAAAGCATCTGGAAGCTGCAGTTGGTGCAAAATGCAGCAGCTCACATGGTTTTGTGCAGACCCCGGTGTGCACATGTATCACCTCTCCTGCGGGAGCTGCATTGGCTGTCGATTTGCAATTCAAAGTGCTGGTTGTCACCTTTAAAGCCCTTCATGGCTTGGGACCAGGTTATCTGAGGGACCGTCTCTTGCCGGTTACATCTACCCGACCCATTAGAGCAGGGAGGCAGGGAATGCTCCAGGTCCCATCCCTGAGGGAGATACACCTGGTGGGATCCAGAAGAAGGGCCTTTTCTGTGGTGGCTCCCTCTCTTTGGAATATCATTCCTCCATAGATTAGAACGGCCCCCACTCTAATTCTCTTCTGGAAGGGGCTGAAAACCTGGTTCTGCCAGCAGGCCTGGGGAACCCAGAGCGGGATGGAGCCCATTAAATGGCTCGTGTGATTGGCTGTCATTGGGGTGGGAGGT
>JANHFK010003572.1:33591-47252 GCA_036250565.1 Sibynophis collaris | reverse complement strand
GAAGGAAGGAAGGAAGGAAGGACGGAAGGAAGGAAGGAAGGAAGGAAGGAAGGAAGGAAGGAAGGAAGGAAGGAAGGGAGGGTTAGGTGTCAAGATTCCGAGTAATGAACCCAACCAATTCAGCAACTCCGAGACTTTCATCTTTCTCAAATTTTGACACGAATGAAAGTATTTAATAAAATTGTTCTCTGAGAAAGCTGAAAGTCCCAGAGTTGTTGAATTGGTTGGGTTCATTACTCAGAACCTTGACAAAAGGAAGCCAATGTAACTTGTCACACTTTGTATACATTGGATTGAAACGGCACCATGCCTTCCCGCCCCACATTGTTTTGGAGGACTGAGTAACATCTATATCTGTTCACCGCCCTGAGTCCTGGAAGGGAGAAGGGCGGTATAGAAATTTAATAAATGGTAAATGGAACCTTGCACATGCATTGTGGACAGACTTACAGAATGGGGCGATTGGTTTCAAAACATGCATTTCCACAAAGGCAAACCAGTGAGTCTTAGAATATACAAATAAACTTTCCATCCACCGTAAATCAGTCATCCATTGCTAGAAAATTAAAATGAGCAACATAGATTGCACACATCATCCAAAGAATAGGCATGCTGGTCATAAAATACAGATAAATCAAACATCACACCCTAAATTCAAGCAAAAAATACAGACCAAAAATATCATACGTTCAAACAAGATAGGTACAGGAGCCAAACCACATCTTATTTTGAAGCACAACTTAACCTTCCTATTCTACCACTTTCTACAATTGCTAATTCCTATCTGTTTTCATGATTTTAGGGTCCACTGAATACGGAGAATACTTGGCCATGGCATCTATGTTTGTTTTTAGAAAAAGCTTTTGTGACTCTCTTACGTCCTAGAGATACTCTTGTTAACAGTCCCATCACATAGTATTTTGGGGAGAAAAGGAGATAGTGCTCTGTCCATTATATTGAGCTCCTAAATGAAAGTTGGAACATAGATCTAATAAATAAATGATGGAACACTTAATTTAAAAAATGAACACACAACTATATCATATATAGAGAAAGATGTATATGCTAAGTCTGTAATAAATTTATACATTGATCTTGAGATATAGGTTAGTGAGACTGAAGTCCTACTTAATGCTCAATTTATAAGAAATAGTCAAGTTTTATTCTAGTACATTGGACAATTTGTAGTCTTTCAGTAACCAGATATTTCTGTTATACAACATTCAATTTTTATCTTAGTTTTCCACCATGGAACTGTAGGGATTTATGTTCCTTTGTCCTTTTCCTTAGAACAGTCTCACAAGGTGATGGCCTATAGTCAGTAGTGGGATTATTTATTTTTTTACTACCGGTGCTGTGGGTGTGGCTTGTGGGCGTGGAATGGCTTGGTGGGCATGGCAGGGGAAGGATACTGTAAAATCATCATTCCCACCCCACTCCAGGGGAAGATTACTGCAAAATCTCCATTCCCTTCCCACTCCAGGGGAAGGTTACTGCAAAATCTCCATTCCCTTCCCACTCCAGGGGAAGGTTACTGCAAAATCCCCATTTCCTCCTGATCATCTGGGACTCCGGAGGCAGAGAATAGATGGGGGCAGGGCCAGTTTTAGAGATGGTATTTACCATCTCTGAACTACTCAAAATTTCCGCTATTGGTTCACCGCTATGGCAAGAAAGGTGGTAAAATGGGGCAAAACTCACTTAACAAATGTCTCACTTAACAACAGAAATTTTGGGCTCAACTGTGGTCGTAAGTAGAGGATTACCTAATACATGCTTTGCCTGGCCACCGTGGAAGACACTGGTACAGAAACCTGCTAAAAAGATGGTCATTATACCGCTTTTATTCTTGCAAACCAAACTACACAAGGTAGTTTGTCAGAGTCCCGGGAATGTGTCTGAGTGTGAAATCTCTTTGTGTTCCACAGTGTTGTGTGTTTGATTGAAACTTTTCTTCAACTGCAGGCACATTCTTCCATGAGGGTTAGTTAAAAGTCTTCCATTTTATTCATTTATTTAATGGTCTTGTTTTTTGTGTACACCCACACAAAAATCGTACTCTGGGGAATGTGCGGTAAAGGGAAAAACACAGAAACAGCCACATTTGCATGACACAGCCACCAAGCAAACTTGGTTAAGCCACAAGACTTTTGGCAACTCCTTTCAAAGTTTATTTTCCAACAGTCAATGACTACCACCGGTTAAAATAGGTCAGAGCGGAACTCCACAGAGTATTGTAAGTTTTACACATTCTCACGACATGAATGTGGGAAGTAACCCACAGGTATGGAAAGTGGAGACCTGCTTGGCAGGACAGGCAATCCTCGACTTAACAAGATTTCCTTTACTGTTACAATGGGACTCAAAAATGTGACTTATGACCGTTTTTCATAGTTACGACCTTTTCAGCATCCCCATGATCATGTAAACAAAATTCAGATGCTTGGGAACTGGTTCATATTTATGACCGTTGCTGTATCCCAGGGTCACATGATCCACTTTTGCGACTTTCTGACAGCAAAATCCATAGGGAAGCCAGATTTACTTAACAACTGGTTTATTACCATGTTTTCCCCAAAATAAGACCAGGTCTTATATTAATTTTTGCTCCAAAGGATGCATTATGGCTTATTTTCCGGTTAGGTCTTATTTTGGAGGAAATACAGTACTAAATGCCTCCATCTGATGACAATCTTAACTGGGGCTTATTTTTTGGATAGGGCTTATATTACAAGCATCCTGAAAAATCATGCTAGGCCTTATTTTCCTATTGGGTCTTATTTTCAGGGAAACAGGGTAACTTATCAACCGCAGCAATTCACTTAACAACTGAGGCAAGAATGGTTGTAAAATGGGGCAAAACTCACTTAACAAATATCTCACTTAGCAAAAGAAATGTTGGGCTCAATTGTGGTCGTAAAACAAGGTTTACCTGTACTGTTCCAGCTAAGGAAAGGATCTTGATTTTCTTTTTGAAAAGAAATTAAACTTGAGCCCTCCCATGTGATGCATCTGCTACAAAGGTGAATCCCATCTTGAAGAGTTGTAAGGCCGTAATTCTTGCTAAAGGTTACCCAACTATTAACTGGCATGGTGATAATTTTTGTATATCTGGTTTTTTCTATGGTGATAATTTTTGTATATCTCATTTTTTCTACATGTTTCACTTTTCTTCTTTATACTGTAACTGTTATTCTAATAGCAAATCCTTCATAAAAGTTATTGCAATACATTCTTGATTAAATTATCTTTCGATTGATATATAATTTTATGGTACTACTCCCAAAAAAGTGGTGCTATTACCTAGTTTTAGAAAATACACTTTTCCCAAAAGGTTTTCACAATTTTGGTCACTATTGTGTGTGTGTGTGTGTGTGTGTGTGTGTGTGTGTGTGTGTATTATTGATTTATAGTGATATTGATAATAGTTTATGTATATATATACTGTATATATATATATGTTTATATGTAAGATTTTTATGGGTAAAAAATAAGTTTTTCAGAAAGTAAAACCGTGTGCTGCCTTGAAGAGATAGCAGCAGAAGAATAAATAATTGTTAAAAGCACAAATTTGAAAGTAGCATAATGATTTGAATTTTGATTTTTGTAGATAATTGCATTTGATGAGTTAAAGACAGACTTCAAGAGTCCTATAGATCAGTGCAACCCAACACATGCGGTAAGTACTGCTCTTCGATTTAATAAGAACTAACATTTAATTAAAGCTATATTTTGAAAATGTAGTGTTAAATGTAATCTTATGGTTTTCAACAAGCATTGAAAAATGCCATTCCTAGTACCTTCATGGACAGGCCCTTATAATTTTCTTGGTGACCGTATGCAAGTTGATTGCCATTGTCTTTGACCTCCCTGTCCAAACCCTCTATAAGTGATTTTTATTTTAATATGTAAATACAGTGAGCCTGGTCTTGACATAATTATTTCTGATTCAGAAATGAAAGTTCCTGCAATAAAACCCCATAAACTAAAGGCTGATTCATGCAATCTATAATTGGTTAAGGTATTTAATGCTGGTTGCATGCTGCAGCTGAATGCTCTGTAATTCTTTTCAGAGAGACATACTTTCTATAGAAGCGATATAAATAAACATAATTTATAGGTGCACTTCTCAAGGAGAATTTGTGGCCCCACTGTCTTCATTAGACTCTGAGAAAAAGCTAAATCAATCAATCAATCTTTAGAAAGGATTCCTTTGGAGGTCAAATAAAACCATGGTTTCCTGCAGGATGAACTAGATACAAATATTTAATACTAACTTCTTATTTATTGAATGTTGAATATTGACAAATGGCTACATGGCTAACAACATTAAAATTAAAATTAAAACATGATAAAAACAAGGTAAAGTAATATTGTGAGAGAGTAACAAACTATAATAGTATTATAATAATGTAATGTTAAATGGGCATGCCTAAAAGTGTATGTAAGCTGACCTTCTAAATGCAAAGAGGTGTAATAGTATCTGCACACAATTTCATACAGAAGATATTCCATAGCTTTGAAGTGATGGGGAACTTTGGTATTTTTTCAAAGGATACTAATAGCAATCCAAGGCAGATAGTTTGCAGCTATGGGTTGAGAGAAGCAATTAACAGTCTGGCATACAATTCAAGAAGTTTGGGAGCAGCTCAAGGGATCAGGAGTAGATTTGATTGCAGCAGGATGCTTATGCAATAAATAGACAAAGAATGCAGATGACATTGTTTCAGAGTCAGGATAATATAAGCCTATTGTACAATTCTTGAATCTCTTCTGGAATTTCCAGGAGGAGACTTGAATCATCCATATTCTGTTTTTAAGCAATCATTGTTTCCTGGAATTTATGGAACTGTGTTTTGTTTAAATTGTAATGCACAAAACAGGATCAGGTGCCATAGTTTGCCATTGTACTGTTTGACATAATTGGAGTATAACATCTCCAGCTGAAATTAGTATCTTCTAATGTGGGATGTAGGAGTCCTGGTGGCGCAGTGGTTAGAATGCAGTATTTCAGGCTGTTCACAGTCTGGAGTTTGATCCTCACATGCTCGAAGTTGACTCAGGCTTTCTTTCCTGATTGGAAAGGATCTGGATAATCCACTTCCTCCAAAGCCCTTTGAAGCTGTTGCACAACCATCTTCTCTACCACCCTCCTCATGAAAGGGAAGAGAGACACTGGACAAAAGTTGTCCCATATGGTGGGATCCAATGATGGTTTCTTGAGGAGGGGTGAACCAATGCTTTCTTAAGAGATAAAGGAACAACTCTCTCACTCAAAGAAGACTCAGCTTCATCAGAACTCATTCACACGATACCTCCCAGGCCACTTTGACAAACAAGGCAAGGTATGGATCTAAAAAGCAGATTGCAAAGCTTACAGTACTGAGGAGCCTGTCCACTTCCTCAGATCTAACTGGTTGCAAGATAACTAGGCAAGACTTCTCCCTGGGCATCTTCTCATAATATTTTTTTTATCCTGACATGTGAGCACATATTGTCTAGCATGCACTAGATGAAGAGAGAAGTGGGAATGTGTGAGGCTAAACCTTCCCACAGTTTTTGCATGCAGTTGGGAATCTGTCTTCATTGTATTTAAATAATTTAATGGCAAACTAGTGAAGTTTGTAAATTTCCTTGCACTGATCATTATCTTCCCCCTTTCTCCCAATTTTGTTTTCACTGTTTGACAGCAGCTCTCAAATATTTCAGATATATATCTTTATTAAAACTGTGTGAAGCACCACAATTTCATTGAGTAAAGCATCTGTTTTCTTTGGAAAGCTTGTGCAGCTGGTTATCTTTATATTTGTGTACATATGCTGACTACACTTTCTCTGGAATTACCAATGAAATGAAGCAGCTGCACATGCATTCACACATGTTTACAGCCAGGGAAAAGAAGCTGAACAAGCCTTCCAAATGACATGCCTGCTCTAACATTTTGAGGATGGGAGGCCTTGCAATTTCTGGTGTGCTTAGCAAAGCACTCTCTTTCAAATGCTTTGTGCAGTCCCAGTGTTCAGTCATCCGCCAGTTTTTTTTTAAATTCAAATTGCCACAGATCACACTTGGATCTAAAACAGGGAAGCAAGTGATCTGATTTGCAACTTTCCTCATAGGGCACAGCACTATACCTCTCAACAGAATGTAATGTGGTAACCCCATCCATAGAGATAGCCCTGCAGTTTGCTATGTAACATCTGCTCAATTTATGTAATGGGAAAACAGTTCTGTGAGCCCCAAGTGTTCAGCCCCAAGGTGATCTAGTTTAAGATGTAATTGATAATAGATCTTGTATGCTTAAGTCTGATAATTATAATTAACTATAGTACCTACTCTGCTGTTTCTAGAAAAGTACCCACAATTCAAGTTTCTGCTGATCTCTCATTTAGCCAACTGTACTGTACAACCTAAGGAAGCATTTTTTTCCCTTTAGAGAACATTTTTACATTTAAACTCTGCAATAAAAGTTTAGCTACTTCAAGGCAGCATGAAAATACCTGCTGATCATGCAAGAATAATGGTTGTTACATATATACTATATTTTGAGAAAATAAGGTGGGACTTTCACAGTATAAGAGAAAGTATAAGATAAAGTAAAAAATGTGCCTGCACAAAACACACACTTTGCTTTTGTCTCATAATGTTCTTTAGTACCATTATGTGTTTCTGTCTTCCATATTTCGTCCACTCTGTGGCAGCAAGCTCATCTTATATATCATCAAACTATAAGCTCCTTATTTTATCCCTTGCATGAATTTCCAAGAATCAGTTGCTCACTTTAAAGTTGCAGTAGAAAATTTGTAATTATTCAATCACTGCTGAACTACAGTTTCTAATATGCTGGGAGTTGCAGTTCAGATTTGGGACTAACTTCAGTTGCCTTGGCAAAAGTGAAAACATTTGATATAATTGAAATATGTTTAGGTGATCTCAGTAGATAACTAAGGCAGTACCATGCAAATTATACCAGAGGCTAGTATACTATAGACTTTTTTTTAAGATCAGGTAAAATATATGTTGATCCACACAATTTGTTCAATTTTAGGTCTCTTAATTTGTATAGTTTTACTCCATCTTTTCCCACTTTCCTTTGACAGAGAGAGCGGTTGAGAAACATTGAACGGATCTGCTTTCTTCTGAGAAAGGTAAAAATTAATCCAGATTGATTTTGTTGAAGGGAAGCAAACCATTGTGTTCTTATGAGCAGCAATAAATTCTCTTTTTTATTAGTAATTTTATTAAAATTACAACTATGATAAAAAAAGAATACAAATCCAAAATATAAAAATAGAAGGTACAGAAAGAAAAAGAAAATAGAAAATAGAAAAAAAGAAAATTATGGTAGAGAAAAATAAAAAAAATATATAAATGACTTCCCTTCATCACAATATATAGTAGAAACATTTTTAATGCCTTCTCTTAAAGTACAACATATGATCTATTCTTCCCATATCACATTTCTCATCTATAAACTAATCTTAAAACCTCATCATCTCAGTCGTGATGCCAGCAAAAGTCCATTAAAATTATCAGAGATAACAGAGATATTTTAACCTTGATCAAATAATCCACCTTTATATTCCTTCCTTTTATTTTTAATAATCTTGATCTTTAGTTCCTTCAAATAATGTTCTAAAATTTATGTTGTTCCATTTTTCTTTGTCCCGTCTCACAAAATTCTTCAAAGCTTTATTAAGACTTTTTTGTAGATCCAGTATGGGAAGATTATCCAGGTCATTCTCCTGGTTTGTTATTTATGTATCCCTTTTACTTATTAAGGAAACAGCTGGTTTCTTTTGTATTTTGTATTTTTGAACTAACATTGTTCAAAAATACCCTTCAGTAAGTTGAATGTTAAAATATTTTTCTCCATTCTGTATTACTAAGTAAAATTTAAGTGTTCTTTTCTTTTAATTGTCATCTTTAGTTCCTTCTAGTTCCTTCAGTGTCCAACCAGACTTTTTTTTAAAGAATTCAGAATAAAAAATATTTTCCCAGAGGAAGGATTTTTATACTTAATTTCAAAATCTTATTTCAAATTGATCTGGACCCTCTAGTCTGTTTGTAACTTTTAAAATCAAAGTTTTGTTCACCCTTGCTGTTTATTCCAGAATAATTTGTTCAAGTCTTTAAACTTTTATTTAAATCTTCTTTCACTAAGAAATGAAAGAAATGCACCTGGTGTTGTAAAATTTGTTGATCCAAAAGTCCTAATAGCTGAAAAGCAGTTAAGCAATTTCTGAAAATAATTAGAGAAGGAAATATGCAAACCCAGTGCTCTTCGAAGTTGAACAGGATAGCTATTCCCATATCTTTGAGAGCACTAAACCCACTGCAGACTGCTGTCTTCTGATCTCCTTATAAGGAACAGCTTTGAGAAGAACTTGTGGATGATCTCGAAGGTCCATTTCTTGTCGTAAGAACTGGGTTCCTTGCTGGCTCTTCATTCTGCTGTAGGTTTCAGCTACACTTTTAATAGAGCTAACTTCAGTTTGCCATTTCTTTCCTAGAAGTCAATCACAATGCATTCTTGATGGTTACTCATTTTCTAGAGAAAGTTATAAATGGTAAAGAAAAAATTGACAGTTTGATGAACTTTGCAGAAAAGGAATGAAACTAACTATAAGGGACTTCTATTTAGTCTACAATATCCTCCCCCCCCCAAAAAAACCCTGAACTTTTGAGAACATCATTCTGTTCAATTCCCTTATTTTTAAGACAATTTATAACTGTCTTAGAAGCATAATTCGTGTCTGGCATCTATCTTTATCTTTCTGTATTTAGACCTCTGATTAGTGTAATGATCCTAAATTGGGATATAATTAAAGAAATAATAGATATATAATAGAATGTTATGCATGGTCTGAAGAAAATAGAATATTTTTTTCTCATTTTCTCCTGTAGTTTTTAGTCATATAATGAAGCTGAACTTGAAAGCTGAGTAATTTTGTTTTTTACGAAATAAAGGATTGCAAGGAGGCATGCTTCTTTTTTCCTTCGTTGTTTAACTGGCTGAGTGGTAAATGGCCTTCTTTTCTTCTGTAGTGTACTTTAATATCTGGTTGGTTCATACAGCAATTTTGTATAACTGCAATGAAAAACAGTATAAGAATTCTCTTTCCCTTCACACTTGTTGAAAATCATTTGCATTCATTTTTATACAATGCTTGAACAGATTGGACACTCTTGGCGTACATATCAAATTTCTAATAATGAATTGAGAAAAAATGTGAGGAGATTGGAGGAAATACTGTATACATAACACATACAAAAATTCAAGAAATAAATAATTGTTTTTAAAAAATCACTGGATTTTTTTTCTTATTCACATGTGTCTTCTCATGAACATGCTAGAAAGGAAACCCAGGATCTATACAAACATGGCTGAAAATAAGCGGTATGCCCTCCATTCTCATTCCACCTCTCTTTGAGCATTTTATATATCAGAAACATTTTTTTACCTTTAGAAACCACAAGAAAATATTATGCTGTATGCTTGCAAATATTTCCTTGTACCATAAAACATCCTTTCTTCAGATTATATTTGTTCTAGAGGATTCTTTAAAAGAAATGATAAAAAATTGGGTATATAAACATAGCCATAAGGATTTTTATACTTTCATTATGTATGTGGGGTCTATTCTCTTTTCATCATGCCTCCTTCTTCTGCTTGTGAAAAAATGAAGGAAGAAAGAAATGACAAATGACAAAACTCATATATGAGTTATAAAAATCAAGACAACTTCTATATGGCAGGAAAAAAATGCAAAAGACTTTTAGTGGTTTGCCCCAACTGAGATGTTTGCCTTGGGCACAGACCATTCTCCTTATGCTCCATTATGGGTTTAATTCAGTGGTGAAATTCAACTGGATCTATCTGGTTCGCGTGATTGGGTAGTGCCAGTGGCAGGAGGCTCCACCCACCCGGCTGGATGTCATCACATCCCATTTTTGACCCTCTGTGCATGCGCAGAAAGCTCTGCGCATGTGTGGAGGAGGCACGCGCGCACACATTTGCGAACCGGTAGCAAAGGTAAGTGTATTTTACCCCTGGTTTAATTTGTTGCTACTTGTGGAAGGATTTATTCGATTTTGATAAATTTGCTTTTGAGATACTCTATTCTCTGCCTGAGTGGATTGAAGAGGCTAAGATGCCATTGTTGGATGGATGCTTTACCTTCATTATAAAAAATGGCAGAATCAGTATTAAATCAGTAGAGATTCTATTCATGTTCATGTTTTTGGTGTTTAGAATATGCCTCTCAGCTTTAATCTTCATAACTAGACAGTTGTATACAAATATGCTCAACATTTTAATATCTGTTTAATCAATAGAGTAAGGTCTTGTTGGAGTTACACAATATGCTTGATAATCTTTACAATGCTGTTCAAAGTGTAGTCTTCTATACTTCTTTATTATTGAAGAAGTGTATTTTCATAGTGGCTTGTACTCCAAGATCCAATTCTTAGCATTTCTACATTGGGCTTCAAGCGGCTTCTTGTCCTTGTAGGTGGTACCACCAATCACCTTAGTATTGAGATGAAGTCAAAAGCTCTTCTAAAAATAATATAATTGTTATTTGCTCAGCCACCTTTTGGTTTTAAGCTGTGACCCAATTTTTATAAAGCTAGCAACAGTCGGTGATCATTTTATTAATATATGCGCAAGGCATTGAGATGTCTTGCTGACATCAGCCTTTAATTTCTTTCGAGTCTAAATATCCTTACTTATAGCAGAAATGGCAGCTCTTGGCTAAAACAGACTAAAACTGTAGAAACAACAGACTGAAAGGAATAAAGGATAGTATATCTTTCATAAACTCATTGGTTAATGCAGCTTGTCTTTGCTGATAAGCTGCTTTTTAGTGGAGTTTTTTTGCTTTGGGAAGAAAGGAAAACAGGATAATTCAAGAAGCAATTGAATGTGGTTGTTTTTGCCTACTTAGCAATTGTGAGGCATTCATGGTTTGGCAGCAGAGCTTTGGGGAGCAATTAGAACACAGTACTAATAAAACAAAAATTAGGACACGTGCAGCTTTTAACAACTCCTGAAGATATCTGACCTCATTATAATATGGCTCCTCATGCCATCTCTAGTAGTCAGATACTTGTGTGCCTTTCTTTTTTTTTAAATGTCTGCCTGCCTATTTTCCATAATCTCAAGACTTTACATGGCTATTTTTCCTTTCCCTGACTCAAGACATTATAGATTTTGAAAGGATCTTGGAGATCTTTCAGACAAATGGATGTCCAATTTTTGCTTGAATATCTTCAAGGAAGCAACATTCATGACTCCAGGAGGAAGACTGTTTACTGTTTAACTGGTCTTGTGATCAGGAAATTATTCCTGAGAAAATCCTTAGTTTTCTCTACTTTAGGCTAAATATTCCAAACATTAAAAATGTTCTTTATAGGATTTAGCCTCGAAGTCCCTCATCATCTTTATAATTCTCTTTGCATTCTTTATTATTCTATTTGCACTCTGAATGCTCATCAGGGCATTGGTTGTGTTTTGATCCTTTTGTTCCCTTTTAGGCTTGTTGATTGTCTCTTTTGCACAGTATGTAGATATTGTTTATGTCTATGTGTTGATTGATGGCCAATATGTCAGAGTGCCAGGCTTCCAGGAATTGTCTACCATTTTTTGACTTGGTTTGATTTAGGATGGCTGCAGTTTTCCAGTGGAAACTATGGTTAATTTTGTCCATATGTTGTTAAATTAAGGAGTTTTTATTATGTCTTCTGACTGCTAGTTGGTGTTTATGAATATGTTCTGCTAGTCTTCTGCCTGTTTGTCCTACATAGTGACTGTTGTAGTCTTTACACTTTATGTTGTAGATGACTCCTGCTTTTGTCTTCTGCAGCTGTTGTGTCTTTTGGTTTACTTAGGATGCTTTGGAGGGCTTTAGTTCATTTGTGTGCTACACTGATTCAATCTAGTTGTAATAGTCTCTGTTGATGGTTTCTGATATGTTTTTGATGGCAGTGTTATTTTTACTACTTGTGTTGGTTGTGCAATACTGGGTTGAGTGGTCCGGCCCTTTTTGACAAAGTTGTGTGGATATCCATTTTGTTGGAAAATGTTGTATAGGTACTCTATTTCCTTTTTCTACTAGCTAACAACCAAGTTCAGAGAGCACCAAGGACCTCTCATTTCAACCTGAGCTATAAATATTCTCCTTTTTCACTTGAGAAATCCAATCTCACTATTTGTATTGCTAATATTTACTTAGGTGTTCAAGGGCTTTCTTAATTCATTATATCCAAGTGAGATAAGACTAAGCACGCTTATTCAGAAATTAGCATCTGTAGAATTTAATTTTACTAGTTTTAAATATATTTAGGATTGGGACTTATTTATCCGTGAAATCAGCCCTGTCTGAGACTCTGCGAGAAAGTAACGAATTTACAAACAAAACTAAAAATATGTGAAATATCCAAAATTAAAACTTGTATTACCCAAAGCTAATCCAAAGGCAGAGACTTTCTATCCTTTCTATGGAAAACAGTTGTGCGAACTTATGTTTAATCAATTATCTAAAGTTCTCATCCACATTTAATTACTTAATTACTACAACTGTTATAAATAATCTTTTAGTCTATAGTGAATACATTTTAACTCTTTTATAAAGAATTGTCAGCTTTTATAGACATGAGCATTGATTCTGAGCAATGATGGTAGTTCTGCTTTGATTAGTCATTCTGTTCTAAAAATAGAATTTGCAACAAAACACTGTGCAATGTTCCCACTTGGCTGTAGGAGATGACCAGGCTGAGCCCGAGGAAGGGGCCAAACACATCATCAGTCATGAGTCCCTTCAAGTCCACAAGAGATCTAAGTCAGTCCACCTTGAATTCCTTATCTACCACCAAATTGCTTTGACTGTTAGTCCAAATCAGATTCTTGTAGAGAGCTTCAGCTTGCAATAAGTCTGGCTCTCCTGATTTCTCTGGAGCTTCATATTGAGTTTCTTTTAACCATTTCCCATGGGAAATATTGTATATAATTGATTCCAAAACCTTATTTTAAATTGATTTGGACCCTTAATCCATTTATAACTTTCCAAAACTAATTTTCAAATGTCCTGTGGCTGTTTATTCCCCAATACATTTTTAAAAGTTTTTAAACTTGTATTTAAAACTTATTTTGCTAACCAATGAATAAAACTCACCTGATGCTGTAAAACAACAGTCCCCAACCTTTCTGGCTTTGAGGACAGGCGGTGGGGGGAGGGAGAGGAAAAGTGAATAGAAAAAGAAATATGTGAATTTAGTGTCCCCTTAAAGGCATTGACTGTGATTTGAGCAAGGTGGATATTCCCTTGTTTCCCAGAGCTCTAAACTCACCAGAGAAACTATATTGCAGTCTTCTTATGAGAAGCTGGTGTTTGGAGCACTTGTGGGTGATTTCAAGTCCTCTCCTTTTTCAGAGAGGAATTGTTGGAGAGCTGGTTTATTTGAGATAGGCTGCAGTATAGGTAGTCCTCAACTTGTGGCCACATTTGGGGCCAGAATTTGCATCATAAGTCATTGCAGTTGTAAGTTGAGTTGGAGTCGGACCCAAATTTATGACAATTTTTATGACAGTCATTAAATAAAAACTAGCTTCCTTAATGGGCATTTTTGCTGTTTTTGCTGAAAATTGGCAAAGAAGGTAG
>JANHFK010003572.1:13040-32626 GCA_036250565.1 Sibynophis collaris | reverse complement strand
AGATGGTCATAAGTACAGATTGTAAATTGCTTTTTCTGAGGCTGTCATAACTTTGAACCATCATTAAATGAACAGTCTTGAAGACTCCCTATAACAGAATCGTGCAAGCCTGCCTGTGTTTTCCCTGGCCTTCTTTTTATACCAGGGAGTTGTGGGGATAACTGAGTCCCTTTCTCATTCTCTACCACCTGCCTGGGCTTAATGCATGCTTCTTCTGCTCCTGATATTTTCCTAAAGCTTCTGGCTGCTTTCTCCAAGGTCATCTCCATGGTTTCCTAGAGCATTTGCGTAGCACTCTGTTAATTTCTGGAGGATTCCCTATCTTCTCCTAGAAGTATGTTGGTTTTTGTTTATTGCACAGGGATTAGGAGGAAGTTGTGATCATCCATGTATTCAGTCCAACCTCCTCCTCATTTGTTCAGCTATGCTAAGGTATGCCATGTATTCTAAGGCTGCTTAGAAGGATCACATATCTGACTGTTGAAAGGCTGTTCCACAGTGAGTGGAGTTAAAATGAGGCTCCCTTTTCCTGTTACCAAACTTACTTTGCTGTAACAACAAATTACATTATTTGTGCATGATTTCATGGGAGGCATAAGCTATTAAAGTTTGAACTGAGCAAAGTACTGAAAGGCTGTTGCATAGGTTTTACAATTGTTACTTAACAAAAATTCTAGATCATTTATGAACAGCATTAGTACAGATGCCTGTGCAAAAAGCATCATGCTTTATATCTGTTTTGCAAGAATAGTGTATTATTTTCATTCCCTGCTATTGATTCTTTAACCAATTGCAGTAATGCTTGGTTAAGGAGTGAAGAGATATTTTCTCGTATCTGATGACTGTCAAGCTTTTTAAATATATTTTTTAGTAAGAAACTTTGTCAAAAGCTTTTGAAAGTACAAATAAGCAGGGTCCTCTGGATCATGCATTAGCTACATGTGATTCCTCACTCAAAATCCAAGACGGCATGATTATCTCCATATTTTCCCCTGATCTCTGTGAAGTGGCACTTTTAAAGATGGAACAAAGGCCAGATTTAAGGATGATGCTAGGCATACATGGCTGAGTTGTTCGTTTGGTTTTCTTCTGGTATCATTTTGATATAAATCCTGAATTGTCAGCTAGTAGCAAGTAAGGAAATTTGAAACTGTGTCAGTAGAAAGATGTATTTTGACAATTTTACTTACCACAGCATGGGAGAAATTCTTAGTTTGATAAATTCTGACAAAAGACATAATGAGAATAGAAAAAATGCTCTCTATAGGGCTTTTCAATTGACAGTGTTGATGGAGAGAGATGGAGTGTGTGAAATTTGCCTGCTCTCATCATAGTCCAAATATGAGATTCGTGGTTTTCAGTTTGTCCTCTTTTCATATTTGAACCTTCCTTTTAAGACAATACTGAATCTGTCTTTTGTGATAGGAAAAAAAAAACCCATTGAAGCCTTCTCCAACAGGAACTAGTACCAAAAATTTGATTCAAGAGGCAACAAAAGGTTAATTACTAAGTAGCACTTATAAAAAAACTGCAATGACCTTTCAGATGTTTGCTCAGTTTATACTTTAATAGCTTAAAACTCCTATCAAATAATGCATGGATACCAATATTTGTTTTTGCAGAAAAGGAAAATATGTGCTCATTTTCAAAATAAAAGTCATTTATGATTAACTATGCAAGTCTTGTAACCATTCTCAGTGAAAAAGGAACATTGAAAAAACTCTGTTATATAGAAGTTATATGTTTTTTTTCATGTGACAAGAAATGAAATGTACCTCATGCCAATTAAAGACTAATTTTGATTGATTGAGAAAAGTATTTAGTGACTCAGGTGGGACACGATTCTAATACTTTTAATCTTTAAAAAGGTTTGCTTATTTTCTGGTTTTTCTTTTGCCACCCACTCCAATAAGATATGCTGTTGAACAAAGCAGTGACATTGCTGCCTATTCCAATTGGCCAATATCCTGGAAGAGAATATCCATTGTTTGCAATGCAATTTCATAACAATGTATTTCTCAAAGCTGTTCTTGGAGAGAAAGATGTGAGTCCTTGTGAGCAACTTATCCAGCCTCCCTGAAAGTCTTCTAGAACTTTTACGACAATTTTGACTTGAACTTCAGAAATACTTTCTCCCTAAACCTCCAGTACTACTAAAAAAGGTACATCAGTTTTCTCCGGCACAGCAAGACTACTTAACATGTGTTTCTAAATCTTTGTGTAAACCTATGGTTTCTAGAATAGACCACACATATATTGTGTGCTGTTCTTCCATTTGTATCATGAAGTACTAGTTAAACAGGAATAATTTGATTTATAAGAGATTGACCGTAGCTGAAGAGAGCTGAAGTTTTAATCAGTGATAGGCAAGAGCAATTTAGTCAGGAGAATAATATAATTTCTAAGCTTGCAGAATTCAGGTTCTGAGCAGGGAAACCAGTAGCAGGGGACTTTTCTTCAGAAATATAAACACCTACTTAAGAAGATAGCTACTACACTAAAGTGGAGACATTTTTAAAAATCCACCCCTTTCCCTATTGGGAAACAACCTTCAAAGATAAAGATAATCTTTCAGCAGGTTTTTCAGCATATTTGTCCCAGTTATTTTATAGACCATTGAGTCATAAATTCAGGCTTTAATGTGCACTTCCACAACAACAATAACAACAGCAACAGCAGCATTAAAATCAGTCCAGTGTAGTTGAATATCATCAGAGGGTTTTTTTCTGGTTCTTTTATCAAACCCCTGAATGTCCCATAATATTCAGAATAACACTGAGACTATTTTGGTGCGGCAGTTTGTGATAGATAAGTTTCTATTTTTTTTTTAAAGGGAGGGGAGTGGGAGGCAAGAAAGAAAGGTCCTAGATGAGGTATTAAATAGAGCACCTCCCTGGAGTATTGCAGATACAGGTGTGAGACCCAAATCCTAATAGCAAGACTCTTAATGATGGCCCAGAAAACATTATTTTTTCCTCCCTATTCATAATCCCTCCTCCCTTTCTGAGTGCACATGTTGTTGCTTGGATTCACTTGCCCTAGAAATAGCTTGAGAACATTCACAGTAAGCTTTTTCTCTGTGTACTTTACAGCTAGAGGACCAGCAGAAATGTTTTTAAAAAGTGAGTTTGAAAGGTGTTTATTATTTTTTTAATGCTGCTTTGGGAAAACAACAAATGTTCAGTAAACAACAGAACCTGGAGATGTTAGTTATAAAATCTGATACTGTGCTCAGTTTTATAAAATTAACTTATTTCATTATTCTTCAGAAATATAGTTGTGTGTTATCTGTGGCTATTTTCCTAATTTCATTGTTAGCGTTTAAATAATCTTTATCAAAAGAGGAATGTGGAACAGAGAGACATAAGCTTGAATAATACAATGATAAAGAAAATTGTTGTGCATTATATATCACAATTTCCCCTAATATGGATGAATTGAGGATATTGTATTAAAGACAAGTGAACAGTGTTAAATAAAAAATAGATTTTTGTTGGAATAATTGAGTAGTACTTATTTTTAAGTCAAGGTACATGGTTATATACTATTCAAGACCATTTTCCTCCTCAGGAAAGCTACAGCATCTTGGAAACTGATGTGTGAAAACAAATACTAGTATTTCCTACTATTAAACAGTATAGTAAGATGTAACTGGGTCTGACTGATCATCATATAAAGTTGGGATGAACTTTATATTATTTAAAATGCTTCCAGATTATATACGGTTCTGTGAGCTTTGCATTTGAACTTTAAATACTTATTTACATTTTACCAAGATCTTGATTTTGTTCCATAACTTGCCCTAAGTTTGTTCACATTGAAAATTCAATTTTAAGCAGTTCACTCTTTGCTGGTTATTGGAAATCCTTCCCTCCTGCATGAATAATTTATTTTCAGCCTATTTGGGGAAAAATGTCCTGCAGCTTGTCAGAGAAAAAATGGAATATTTTGCTGCCTCTTTTGGGTGAGTCATTAGAACAGGTTTCTTCCCCCTTCCCCCTAGTTAAATGGATGGTGGCAGTGAAGAAGTGAAACAATTCATTCTTGAGAGGCTTTGCTTTTAGATATTTCAGCATTAACAATTCCCCTGTGAGAAGCTTACTGTATGCTTTTCTTACTTTCTTTAGGACAAACATTAATTCCAGTATTAAAAGTAGCATTTACTTTCCAAGACATGTTTGGCAGATTATGGGAGTTTCTTTTATCTTGAGAAACTTCCCAGTAAAGCTGCAAGAGACATGGACCAAGGTAGCAGATCATGTGAACCCTCTATTATGATATATAAATCATAGATTATAATCTACCATGATATACAAATCATTTATTATGACATAGTTAACAAACTAGAGTTAGCAAACTCATAATTTTTACCATATGTGAATCCTGCCAAGGTTTAATTATGGGCAATATGGAGCTTTACTAAGAAGAATTGCAGTCTTACCTGAAAGTATTTTCTACCCTCTCCAAGGATCAGATGTGTGGTTAAGCAACTTTCTTGGATTCAGCATTGGAAGTACAATTGCACAGAGCATCTTTTATCAACTAAGGCTGATGAATGAGGTTGTGAGGGACTGCTCAGAGCTTTAGAACTATTGAGCCTTAGCTATGGATGAGATACAGTAGTTTTGCTACAATTCTATGCTTGGTGCTCCCAATTTGATTGTTAAAAACCATCTGTAAACTAGATTCAAAATAGTGATGTAACAGGAGCAGGTTATCAACTTCTTTGGCCATCTTACTTATCTTCTGTTTTTAGGTTCTTAGAGGGGTTTTGATTATGTACCAATCATATAATAATTTATGTCACATGATTTTCTCCAGCGACTCAAGTAATTGTCAACCCCTAATTACCATATAAATAGGTTTTCTACATGATGAACTGCCCCTAACATGGTCCTTTCAGTCTTCCAACAGTACACGCATCATTACTGTGACTATCCATCTTGCCAGTGGTCATCCGTTCTTCTCTTTCTTTCTACCTTTCCCATCATTAGAATGATTTCCAGAGAGCTAAGTCTTTGCATAATGCATATAAAGAAGGATCATTTGAGCCTGGATGTTTGTGCCTCAAGTGAGAACTCTGGGTTGATTTGTTCAATGAACCATTTGTTTGTTTTCTTGGCTGTCCATGGTATTCAGAGGAGTCTTCTCCAATACCAAAGTTCAGAAGCATCAACATTTTTCCTGTGTTGCTTCTTTGAGTCCAGCTTTAGCAGGTCTTGCCCTGGGGAACACCCTGTTCTCTTAGCCTTTCATAAAGCTTTGCAGACTTAATTTTCTCCCCAAGATAACTGCACATTAGAAGATTGACCTGGCACAAGGTCTTTGTTGTTTTTCATCTTTTGATACTTTAATCTATTTAGTTTTATAGTTTTAGTATTTTATATGTTATTTTAATTTTTGATTGGTGGCTACCCAGATTTTGTTGAAAGATAAACAGCTGTATAAATGTTTTAAATAAAATAAATGAACGTTCATTTCCATAGACTGTCACATGGCTTGCACAATTCCATTCCTCGTATCATGTATTGAAATATTGCACTATTTGAGTATCTTGCTAAATTCATTTTTAAAGCTCAATATTCAAATATTTTACTGATACCTTACTGTTTCATTAATATTTAAAACTCTGAGAGACTAGGGCTCAAATTACATAAATGATGACTACTTTCTATATATCCCTACCTGGAATTTAAGATTATACTCTGAGGCTTCTTTTTTTTAAAAAAAATGATTCCTGAATGAAGCATAATAGCTAGCTGACAGCAAGAAGGCAGTAGCAAAATAAATGAATGAATAAAAAGCTAATACCAAACAGCTGAATAGACTTAATGTGAGTTACTGGCAAGAGACAGAGGAAATAAACTGATAATCACCAACAGAGTAATAATTTGTATGTTTACTACTAGAAGCTATTTGTACCCTCTGCCCTTCCCAAAAAAAAGCCCATCAATGAAAGCCTTGGCTTCTCAAATAATGTGATTGATTTTATGCACAAATAATGTGGTTGATAAGGAGGTTAAACAATCATTTGCAAGTATAATAGATTAGAAAAGTTAACATAGACTGGCTCATTAAACAAAGTAATAAAGGTATTTTCAGGGAAGTAAAATCCTGTTTCCAACATGGTACCTTCAGATGTGAAGGACTGTAGTCCTTTCATTCTCAGTTAGCTATGACTATTGAACATGGCAAAACCAGAGAAGAGATTCTGGACTTTCCATTCTGTGCTAATAATATTTCCCCCTCTCTTCAAGTTGTTAGATATATTTTCTGCATTTCCTTGAAGAGCTTAAAGTGATGCTTGTGTAGTCTCCAGTTTTATAGACAGATGCAAAGAAAGAGCATTAGCTTATTTTTTCTCTATCCTATTAATTCATTGCCAGGGGTGATCTGGAGAAAGTATGCTGAAAGTTTGCCATTTGTTTTTCTCCCAAATAGTTGGAGACTGGACTGAGGGCTGCCATTCCTTTTCTAAGAATTTTGGAAATGAGTTAAGGTGCAAATGTCTACAAACATTCTTGTTAAAAATAAAGATTTGCTAGAGTTATCCAGTGAGTGAAATGGGCAGCCTCTAAATGTGATCTATAAACAAGCAAGCAAGCAAGCAAATAAATAAATATACTTTCTCAAAAGTTTACTTGAAAATTAGCAAATGTGTAACCAGATACTTGCCTGGAGATTTTATATTTTCTGTATTTTAAAGTTTTTTAAATTTCTTCAAAAATTTAAGTGATAGACTGAATGAAGGGTAGAAGTTTTGTTACTCAAGAAAAGGTCCTTGACTTTCAGAATTTAGACATAAGAGGAAAAGATATATTGGAAGAAATGTCCATCTGGGTTCAGTTCCAAGTGGGAAGAAATACACTGGAAACATGGAGACTGCTTGGAAAGACAGTTTAATGGTGGATAGGACCACATGGTTTGAGGTCCTGGGCAAAAAGAGCACATGGTTGAGACAGGGAGAGAGATTTATACCTTCTCTTGGGCCCCACCTTGGAGCTTCCTTTTCCTGTGTAAGGAATGTACTCTGATTGATTGTCTTGCTGGGTGATGATGTAATGAAGGGGCTTTAGACAATTCCTATTATGGCTTAATGGCTTTGTCCTGGTTTGGATCTTGAGTGAGGGCTAATCCTATCATGTCCTGAGAATCATGTCTTTTGTGTTGTAGATAAGCTGGCCCAACCTTTGTCTTGTACATAGGTTGGCACCAAAATATCTGCTGGGGGGGGGGGAGCTGAGGTTCTGAGTTTGTCTTTAGAAACATGTTTCTCCTTTAGGGAAAATAAAATATTCTGCCTTTTTAATATTTCCTAGAATATTTTATTTTCCTAGGAGAGGGGTGGATATTAACTTCCTACAGATAAATGAATACTAGTACACATTTTGGGCTGCAAATGTTAGATGATGATAGAAACCAATCTCTTGCTGCCCTCTTGATTTTTAGCCCTAATTAAAAGCAAAGACAACTGTTTCTTAATGATGAATAGACATTTTATTCATAAATGTATTCCATGGCCACACTATGTATTTTATATACTATATTGTATTACTATTGTTGTATATCTCATATAATTGTCTAAGCTTGGGATGCAACCACATGAACGTTTTTTGTTAAAACATTGGATGAATGGATAACATATCTGGATTGTAAATGATTTTTTTAAAAAAAAATTATTCTTGACTATGCAGCATTTCTTCATCCATGATTATTTCTTATGATATTTTTTCCATTAATCTTAGTTTATGTTTTTTGTTCCAGCTGATTCATAATATATAATTAGGAAATGAATATACAACTCATATATCCATCTAGCCTATATCAATTTCATATGTCAGAAATTTCTGCTTAATTCGGTGGCATTTTAAAATGCTTTTAATTGTGCACGTATGATTTTCCGTAATACATGAAATTAACATTTTCTGTTAAATATATTGAGGAAAAATAATTTTGTTTTATAACCATTGTTCACAGTATTACGCTGCTTAGTCCAAGCAACCAAAAGCAGATCTAACAAGGCTATTCAAGGCACTTCTGAGGGAAGATATTGATCTAATTTGGCATTAGGTTTTCTGTGTGTTCAATACAATTTGGATAGATTTTAAAGAAATTATTTGTATTAATGTTTAAAGGGATCATGGGAATGGATTTCTTATGTAGAAAATAATTAAAAATCTTAGATGTAAATGTCACTTTCAAAATTCTAAGTTCTGCCTAGAAGACAAGAAGTCTTTTTTGATAATGGGGCATTGCTGAATTACCATCGCAGCAATTTACCTCATATTTACCCAGAAGTAGTTAAATGTTTTTGTGATTTGTCCATGCAGAACTTATTTGCAACAGCACAGTATGACCAAAACTCCAATAAAATTTGGGCCTATACGATTTTGAAAATATTGTCAGTAACTTTGGTTACTGTAACAAATAATGATCTTAATATTTATGATATATGTTATGAAATGTGCCTATTGTGTTGGTTATCCCAGAGTTTTGCCAATAATTGTGATGGGTAGATTAGTATTTTATCGTATTATTTTTTGTAGATATATTCTGCAGCATTTCAAGATCTACTACATAGGGAGGAAGCTGCCACCATATGTGCATCCCAGCTGGAAGCTTATTCCAATTGATTGCACACGTCTGAAAATGCTTCTCCATGCTTGTATCATCCTGTCCTCTTGCTTCCCCTTGTTTTCTCTAAACCATCCTGCTTGTGCTCTATAGCTTGCAATTAACACCACTTAATGGCTGTTAAATAGGGTAATTGGCTGTTATCCTCACAGAGGTGTTCCTTCAGAGCTGATATCTCTCAGTGAACCCAGGCTAACAGCCCTTGAGCTGCTGGAGGAACTGAAAGTGAAATTCGGTTATTTCCTTGCTCTAAAAAACAAGGATTCCTTTCTGATCTGTAAAGTTTGGGCTGAGGGCTACAAAAGGGTGAAATGATTCTTTCTTTTCCCTTCCCTTCCTTTAATGTAGAACAAATAACAGTAGAACACAGATTTCTCCAGAGCTTTCCAAAAAAGAGATAAAGAGCTAAATGTTGTTCCTTACAGCTTGTCCTTCTGTACTTTTACTATAAGTGAGTGGGGGGAAAAAAGCTGAGGGAAGTACAGCATCCTCCATGTATGAACTGAAGGGAAGTTTTTGTCTAATAATCTTTGCACATCGAGTAAACTTAATCACATATCAATTTTCAAAATAACTTTAATGAAAAGGCTTAACTTGCAAGGAAAACATAACATATATTCTCCCCACCATATATAGGCTGAGTTACTATAGCATGGTGTTGGTGTTTGCTAGTGTCAGCCCTTCAATATAGGCAAGCTCAAGAAACAGGCATGGCAGAAATTCCAGCAATGTTCTTTATTTTTGTAGAATAGAATAAGAGAATCTTGAAAGTCTGTTTGAGTTTTTCTCTCCCCATTTAATGCTAAACAGAGTTAGATGGGTTTTTTTTTTATTCTCATGTTCCTTTCTCATGACTGAATAAACCTTTTCTCTTAGTTTTCTTACACTTTTCAGTATTAAATAAAACCATAAGCTTCTGGTTTTCTAGCCAGATCAAATCAAATATAGGTGCCTATTATAAGTATAAATGCTTAGGAACATTTTGCTTTCTAGGGAGATTAGTTCATCAAAACTGAAAAAAGGATGAGTGTCAGGTGCATCCCAAGTGTCAAAATATTACCTTGTTTCCCCCAAATAAGACATCCCCTGATAATAAGCTCAATCGGAATTTTGAGCGTATGGCAATAAGGCCAAGCACTTATTTCAGGGTTCAAAAAAATATAAGACAGGGTCTTATATTTGGGGAAACACGGTAAGTTAACACAAAAATACAAGGAAATCCAGATCTTTAATGGTTAGATGTCTATCTACCTCAAACTAAACTACTCTGTAAGTGTTATTAATAGTTCCAGGCTGACACCATGATTAAAGCATTGTACTTTGTCTTTCTATTTTTCTTTTTGGTGAGTGCATCTCCAGTATGTTCTGTTTTTACAGGTCATAAATCAATGAATAGTTTCATGAGCTCAAAGCTTTGGCAAAATTTATAACAATTGGACATTGCTTTTCAGCATTGATTTATAGCATAACTACCACTTTTTCAGCAAGAAAAATAAATTATGACCACAAATTTATTAAAAAGTACCAATAGAAGAGAATCATTAATTTATAATTATTAAATTAATAACTAGTTTAAAAAGAAAATATTAAAGAATTAAATAATAAAGAATTATTATTAAAAATGTTTCAATGGTAAACATTTATCAGGACAATCCACTCAACTTTCAAACAATTTAAGCTAAGAATTTTTTTTTGTTCCATTCAATTGTGTCCAATTCTCAGAGACTTCCTGAAGTTTTCTTGGCAAGGTTTTTCAGAAGTGATTTAGGGCTGAAATAAAATGACTGGCCCAAGGTCACCCACTGTTTTTTTGCCTAAAGTGGGACTAGAACTCATTGACTTCCAGTTTCTAGCTTGATGCTACTACATCTGATACAAACACTACACTACACTGTTTAGCAGTGTCTAAATGATTGCAAGACAGGAATGTATTTTGACATTGTTGGAAGAAAAACTCCAGAGTTCGTTCCCAGCTGAGACACACCACAGTCGCTGAGAAGAAATGGATACAGAAGCCAGCTGCTAGAAAGCGGAATTCTTTTAATGTAGGAAGGCAAGAAGCAAAAAGTGACCAGATCGAGGATTCCTGGATTGCAAGTAGATTGGGGAAGCAAACCCATGCCTTCTTATACTTGATTTTCCTTTGACGCTACTACAATTTGATGGGTTTTTATGTGTGCCTTTGCTTAAAGTGATTGCCCTGGATCCTGTCTTCCTGCTTTAATAGGTTAATCCTGTCCCAGGCCCTTTGTCTTTCCAGTCCTGGAGGTTAATCCTGTCAGGGGGCAGGAAAAAGGGAGTTCTGATAATTTTTAGCTGGTTTTGAGTATTTTCTGGATCTTCTTTGTTATTTCTAGTAATAGCTTTTGGCAGTCTGCCCAAACTTGCAATTATCTCCTGAGTGCTTGCTTCCTGGTTTTTACTCTGCTAAGGGAAAAGGCTGTTTTTATGTTTTGCACTGTTTCAGGGGTCCTAGCACTGTTTTCTTTGGGGTGCACTTCCCACATTATACTGCTTTTTTAAAAATGCAGTTCATATAAGGCTTTCAGAAAATGGCAGAATAGAACTGTAATCAAAAAAACATTTCAGTACTAAATACCTGATATGAATATTACATGAAACAGCAATTGGTCATTTGAGAGATTTCCCTATCTCCTTTCAACCATTAATTCCAGCATATTGAGTTGCAAAACTAGAAAACAAGATTTTGAAAAATTAGGCTCATTTAAAGGGTTTGCTAGGTAAATTATATAATTAGGTATGACAAGAAATTAAAAACTAAACCAAAAAACTCCAGAGACATATTTTTTAAAAAAATTCTAAGGACTACCATTTGTATCAGTTTAAAAGGAAATTGTAAATTGAATTCTTGTAACTACAAGTACTATATTGTAAAAATCCAGAGAATTATATGGTGACAGCAAAGAGTCAGAGAGAACCCAGTTGATGCCTGGTTTTTACAGCCCAGATATGGAAGCCTTAGGATTGCAAAGTGTAGCATTTCATATAAGCCAGTTACAGTGTACAGGACAAGATTAATGCTGGAGGGTAACTTTATTAATGCTTTTGGGGAACAGTCCTGGAATTATACAGTCCATAGTTTATAAACTTTGCCTTCAGGTTTACAGACTGAACCAGTAATGCTTTCACTAGGTTTACCACAGAAGTATAAGGAACATGGCAAACTTTTGAATTTTCGGAAAGTTTTCATTGTGGTTAAAATATCAGAAAGAAAAGGCACGAAATAAAAATGAAGCTGGTATAGCTTTGCAACAAATTGCAATTTAAGATGGAGCATCTCTGGAACTATGGGATTGTACTCAATGTGATATATTGGTAAGATTGTTGAACTCTAACCAAAGCGGGCCTAGTTCAGCTGTGTATGTTTTTGGCTTTGCATAATCTCCCTGATTGTTGGAAGGATAAAATTAGAAAGTGTTCAGGATGCAGCTTTGAGAATTGGGGGGAAAGTGAAATATTTATTTTATTTTTATTTTATAATTAGATTTATATTGCCACCTATTCGTCCATGGCGAATATAAATGTAATCAGTAAAATAATCCAGTATATCTAAAAATCACCAGGCTGAATTGAAGATATATTGAATCAGCTCTGAAGACTGACTCTTGAAGGAAGAAAAATGAGACTGCCAAATCATTCTACTGCCAGCAGATGCAAGCAAGATCACCTGCTTTCTGGTTTCCCCAAGTGTGCTTCAGTAGCTTTTTCATTTGGCTTTCAAGCCTTTATATGTATTTATTACAATTAGTGCTTGGATTTGCTTGCTTTTCTGTTAACTCCATATCACCTCTCCTTCTTTGTCATCTTTGTATGACCTGTAGAAAATATTAGGCATCTGATAAATGAATTAACCAGATAAAAGAAAGAACACCAGGAACTTTTCATAAATTTTTTAGTAGACTTCTTAAGCTTGGTATGGAAATCCACTTGACTTAAGGCCAAAAATATTTTACTATCATAGGTCATGTGTCTATGTAATGCACGTACGTTTTTCCGACTTGCTACTTGTTTACAAGGATCTGTTTAATATATAGATACGTCATAAAATATTACATTTAAGCCAGAGCTGAGATTCAGATTTTGGTAGGTCCCCTGGAATTAAAAAGATTCAAATTTTAGGATTAAAAAAAGCTTCCATTTGTGTCTGATTCACAGAACATACTGCTGGCAGGCCACCTGTTGAGAGTTCGCAACGCTTGCTCCATGCTGTGCTGCCAGGTGGGCCAAGTGAAGTCACACACTGTTTATGCAGGCATCACTACTGGGTTATGTTTGGCAGATGACCCAATTTTCTTCACAGTAAACACTTCTGTCCCAAACATAAACAAATGCTGCAGATATAGCAAGCTATGGAAGCATATTTCAAATGATCAAAATATGGGATCAGGCTGGACCTACTGTCAGTGCCTAGGCAGGCTGGCAGTTACTGAGAGAGAAGAGAGGACTTCAGAATCATGGGATAAGTTAGGAGGCAAAATTGAGATTCATGCCAGCAGGCAGAATCGGAGAACAACTGCCTCTCTCCAAACAAACCAGCTAAGGACATCTTCAGGAAAGGGCACCTTTCCCAAGCAGCAACCTCAAATTGTTGGTTCCCAAAGGCATTCCTTCCTCTATCTTTCTTAATGGAAAAATTGAGGGGGTGAAGAAGTGGTGGGGATTTCTGTCTCAAAAGCCAGCTTGTGGCTTCATCAGAATGCTTTCTCTACTTCGGTTGGACAGTTGGCTGAGCAGCAAAAACAGAGGTATGAGAGTAGGGAGTCACAGGAGACCCTTAGCTCCCTATTACTGGATGCAGTGAAGCAGAGGCTAAACAGTGATGCTTAAATTTGAGTTCTTGTTCTGAATAGGAGGTGGCTCAGTGGTCTAAGTAGACCCTTTTAACTTGGTGATGCTATGGCTCTCTAGCACTATACTGTACATTTATGCTTCCAACCATTTTTCTCTTCATGTTGCTCATCTGTTGCCAAAAATTAAGCTATTCAAAATTCTTCAGGTTTTGATAGTAACTCCTCTTCTTGTATCTGTTCTGGATATAGGCCAGATATATAACTGATGTACTTAACAAATTCACTGAAATCTACCAGTGTAGATATAAGCAACTTTATGAGTTCTGTCTCTCATTTTTAAAAGCTCAAAAAGGATTAATTTTTACTACGAAAGAGTTAGTGTTGATCATCCTCCAGATAATCATGTCATTTTTTTCATCACAAATTGTAAGTTTCTTATTTATATTTCCATACAAAACAGAGGCAAAATTTAAGCATTTTTAATATTTTTCTAAATAGTGAAAAAAATCCCTGGCTTATGTACAGGTAGTCCTGAAATACAGGTAACCTTAATACAGTCTTAAATACAGACAGTTACAATGGCAATCGGGACCAAAATTTCCATCACTAATCAATGTGGTCATTATGTACAACTACATCACTTTGCAATGGCAGTCACTGTAGTTTGAATTTCTGTCATTAACTGAATTGCAGTGGTTGTTAGGTGAGGACCTCTTTGCAATTCCTGCCAGCTTTTCACAACCAAAATCATTGGGGAAGCCAGCAGGAAGTAGCAAGTCATAGGTGGCTTGCAAGCAGGCTAGCATTCAAGTAAATGACTGCTGTTGGGTGGGGGAGAGCATGTGGAGTGTAGAAGTGGCTGGAGTGGTGCAGGGTGAGTGCAGCTAGGCTTGGGGTGGCTGTTGCCTGGAAGGGGAAGGAATAACATGAAGAGGGGGAGGCATTGCAAAATTCAGGGAAAATGTGTGAGAGTGTGAGGAAGGCACAGCGAGGCTCAGGAAGGGTGTGTGGGAGTGCACAAGTGGTGATTAGGCATGGTGAGGTTTGGGGAGGGTATATAAGGTTGTGCAAATAGCTGGTATAAGCACAGAGGAGCTTGGGTGTGTGGATGGAGAGACTTTCCCCTGTGTCTTGCATCTTTTCCTGGCAACTTCCCATTGAGTTTAGGGGAAGCTGGCATGGAAGGTTGCAAATGGCAATCATGTGATTGCAGGGTGCTGCAACTGGTCATAGATGTGAGCCAGTTGCCAATGTGATACAGGAGTATCAGGATGGCTAGTTGTAACCATCATTCATTCAGCACTGTCATAACTTTGGATGACTGCTGAACAAATGGTCGTAAGTTGAGGATAACCTACAAAGAGCAGGATAAATGTAGCTTGCATTCAGGAATTTATGTTGCTCAGAATCACAATATTATACAATGACTCTTCAATTATATAGACAAACTGTTGTAATAGACTAAAAGATTTGCAATTATGACTGATCTTCTGGCAAGGTGAATTATTTATGTAATTTATCTTTAACCTTATAATCCTGTCTTTGTTTCCTTTCTCTTTAGTTAGTGTTGCCAGAATATTCCATCCATAGCCTTTTCTGCATAATGTTTCTGTGTGCTCAAGAATGGTTAACTTTGGGCTTGAATATTCCCCTGCTTTTCTATCATTTTTGGAGGTAAATCTAACTCTATTTTGATTTATTTGTGTTCAAAATTTTGTCATCTCTAGCTCCCTGGCAGAGGTTCTTGTGTTGCGAGTAGCTGCCAGACAGGCAGAAATGTAATAAATAAATATCCTTCCTTACATGGAGATGATACTGTGAAGAGAAAATTGTATCTGCTGTGAAGTATAAGATTGTATGTGTTAATTTTTCATTTTTCAATTTTTTTACATTTTCCAGCATGTAAAGCATTGTCTTCTGGTGTAGTGAATGATGCATAGAATAGGGCAAGGTCTCATGACTTGGTGATAAAGTCCATGTTGTACTTACATGTTAAAGATACCAGGAGTGGCTAAAAGATACTGTCTGGCTCTCCTACAGCAGAAAGATAATTTGTTCAACATATCATAAAACAAAAGAGCCATTTTGTTTTTGTTATTAAGGTACTGGACTAGGTATGGAGAAAATTAGTTCTACTCTTGCTTTAGACATGGAAGCTAGCTAGGTGACTTTGAAGTAATCTTTCTCAGCTATAGGAATTCTGCAATGGCAAACTGCTTTCAAAAACATTTCCAAGAAAACTGCATGGACTTGTTTATATCATTGTCAGGAATCAAAATAGAGTCACAAGTAAAATAATTATAAGGCAACTTCATAATTCTACTCTAGTGCTCCTTCATCCATGTATGAAGAGAAAGAAAAATGCACAATCTATAACATGCAAGAGACCTTATTTTTATCCCTCATTGTGCTTCACAGCCTTTCCCATAAGGAGTTAATTTTCTATAGGATAGTGGTGTAGAATCTCCTTTGGACTTAGAAACTTGTGAGAAGAGAGTTTTCTCAATTTTGTAAAGAGCTTTGCACAAATAGAAAAGATTCTTGCCTATACTTTAGCCTAATTGCATAGAGGTCTATGACGTTTTGACAAGAATGAAATAGCGAGAGGACAATGAAGCACTTTGGGAACATAAGACATGATTAAAGACCTTCTTGTGGCTTGATATAATTTTAGTGAGAATCTTGAAGATTTTCTTGTGTTCTCTTTCAGGTATTTCCATTGTCCAGCAGACAGCACAGAACTAGCCTATGATCCACCTGCAGTTATGAATGCAGATACCTTGCGTTATTGTCAAAGGGAAGCTTGGTGTAAATTAGCTTTCTATCTCCTCTCATTCTTCTACTATTTGTACTGGTAAGCATGGCCTCATTTCTTCTAAAAGGCAATTGCTAACATTTAGAAATCTTTCTTTCCTCTCTATGTGCTGCATTGCCATCCTATCTGTTGAAGGTTCCTAAAGGGAACAGCTTCTACTAGCTCAAGAGCCATCAGGTTCTTAACAACATTACCCAAACGTTAACCATTAGGTTGAAAACAATCAGAGACAATGATTACATCTGTTTTTGAATATTCCTCAGCATAAATTCCCTCTCCCTTTTCTGTTCTTTATATATATATATATATCATCAGTCACTATAATGTGATCCTGCCTGCCAAATCTCATTAAGAAAACTAACTGGATCACTCAAAAGATCATAATTTATATCATATATTCAGATCTTTTTGCCATAAATAAAAGTAATTATTAATTTACAAATATGGCACTTGGAAAAAAACTACTAGTTTTATGGATGACTTCTTAACAGAAGGATTTGGGAATGCTGTTTTCAACTTTATAATGTTGTACATCAGAGTGATAGTTTTATTTTTCTAGTTACAGATATGAGACCTGCCTAGCAGCAAGCATCAATATTTGTTCACAAACAATTTAGTGAATGTCTGTATGTGTAGCAGCAGACTGCTCCAAATGAAACACATTTCTTACCTCCTCAGCCAATAAAAAATATTCTGTAAGATGCACTGTAAAAACTAGCATTGTATTTCTAAGAAGGCAGTTTTACTACTTAAGCTATCCATTAATGCTGCTCTACTTAAATGATGTGCAATCTCATTGTAAGAGCATTATTTGGTATATATGCCAATATTAATTTTATAATGCTTTATATTTACAAATGGGCTATTTTTCGAGAGCATGATTCCAGATTGTGGATAAAACAACATAACATGGGAATCATACAAATATACTGTACTTTGTATACATTAAGTAATTGGCCATCATTAATTTACCTATGCAAATTGTTTATTAGCAGTAATAAATGGAGAAAGAACAAAATAAATTATATTACATCTGTCCTGCATTTGGGAGGGCATTTGGCATAAACTAGCATTAGGCATAAACTATTAATTAGGCAACTATTCACTCTGTCATAGGTTTTTGTTGTTCAATCTGATAGTACAAAATCATACTAACAAAATCAGGGGTCAGCATTCACAGAAATTTCCTCAGATTATTCCTCATATCTCATGAACAACAGAAGAGAACAAATGTAGCTCAGGGTTAAACTGTGAAGTGCTTGATATTCTCTGAGCTTAGTTGTTTGCTTGCCAGATGTCTTATTATCTGACTAGGTAACATCATCATTGCTAGTGAGTATGGGGTTTGCTCCCTCTTTATATGCAATAGCTTGCCCTTGTAGTGTTGGCTTTCTTCTTGGTAGTTCTTTGATTAGGGCACTGTTCTTGTCTCGATTATTTGTCTGGTATTAATCTCTGTTTATCTGGATGTTGGTTGCTGGGGAGGATGTGTTCTGATCTTTTTGTTTCCTTATATAAATCACATTTATACATCATTCAAAGAAGGCAATTAAAAAAAGCTACATGTGTTACAGTCAGAAAGAGTTTTTGCTTACCCTTTTCTTTTAAAATCTAGATCACTTATCTCTCCTGTTCTAGATAAATGTATATTACACATACAAAAATTTTGCTAAAATTAAGTGAATGTGGACAATTTCACAATGGAATATGATCTTATAAATTTATGCATGCAGCCCTGAGCTCCAGGGAAGAAGTAAATGCACAATTAGATGCTATATACAGTATAAAAACAAATCACCATGTGTAGAAATAGTCTTATCTCATTTAACTACTGCTATAACATTGAGTGAATTTCATTTGGAATTGTTCTACAAAGCAGTGTTTTATAATTAAGGGCATTTTTAATGGACTCCACAGTATAATTATATTTCAAAAAATTAAATTGCAGCTCTTTTAAAATTCTCACTAATTATTGTTCCTTCTGTCCCAGAGGAAAAAAAGAGAACCAAATAAAGAAGCAATATTTAAATATTCTAAATTTATCTTAGAGAGATAAAAATTCAGAGATGAAAAAATTCCAGAGATAATCTTTCAGAGCTATTGCATAAGGAATGCAGTGACTTAGTGTCAGATTTGTGAAGAAAATAGGCATTGTAAAGAAAAATGTATTGCATATTTTCTTGTTAGCAGTGTTGAGTCCATTGCAATTTAAATATAGCCTTTAGAGAGGCAATGGTAGAATACTCCCGAAGTAAAGAATTTCATAGTATAAAATAATTTATAAAAATATAGAAGATATGCATCTTTCAAGGAATCTTTTCATATTCTTCTTTTTTTCTGTTTATGTTTAGCATGATCTACGCTTTAGTGACTTCCTAATTCAAAGATTATGTAAAAGACTGAAAACAAAGGTGACCGTATAAAGATCCACCCTACAATGATGCCTAATACTAAAATACAGCAAAGAAATGGAAGCTTTAAATCCAGGAACCGTACAGGATATAAAAGAGCGAGAGATAAAGCCCTATAAGAATAACAGGTGACAGCACAAATGGAAAAAAATCAAGTGATGGATGGCTGAGCAAGCTTATTTTCTTCTTTCCTCCCTTTGTTTTAAAACTTGCATTTTTTTATATCCCTGGATAAAACAAACTAGATATTTATAACGTGTGAAGTAGACAGTTTCATCTGCATGTGATGGAGTATGACTTTTATTATATTAATTTGTCTTCAGAGTGCAGGTTCTGCCACAAACAAGATTGTTTCTGTAGCCTTTTTTCCTAGAGGGACTTGAAAGCAAGGCAACTCTCCTCTGGACCTGTGGTCAAGTAGATGCAGATAATAGATGTGTGTAATATTCTGCATTCAATCATATGCTAGAGAAAAGTTGGGAAACATTTGGCTTTTTGTGATTTTGGTGACTGAAGAAAACATATCTTGGGAGAACACAGGACCAAAACACATTCAAACTGCACTCAGTTATTCTTCGTGGTTGATGCTAATGTTCCAACTATGCTGAATTAGGGTAGGTAGTGC
The DNA here is from genome assembly GCA_036250565.1 of Sibynophis collaris. Lineage (NCBI taxonomy): Eukaryota > Metazoa > Chordata > Lepidosauria > Squamata > Sibynophiidae > Sibynophis > Sibynophis collaris. The sequence goes on along the minus strand of JANHFK010003572.1, from coordinate 13,330 downwards.
GGTAAAATAATATTATGTTATATATAATAATAGAGTTATGTCAAGCATTCTATAATATTGAATTCCTCTTACTGGAGGAAAAACATGTCCTAGTAATGTAATGAATGCCTCAACAATGTTTTACACCCTGCAGTACATATTAAAAGGTCCAATTTACTTTTATCTGGAGCTCTGTCATATCGAAGTAATTGTTTCAGTAAATGAATTAAATCAACAGCCTTCCTTCCTTCCTTCCTTCCTTCCTTCCTTCCTTCCTTCCTTCCTTCCTTCCTTCCTTCCTTCCTTCCTTC